>SNQJ01S0016461.1:8188-18889 GCA_010110895.2 Picea sitchensis
CAATGAGCAATCATACACATACATAGTACGCCAATATGTTTACATGGAAACCCAATGCAGGAAAAAAAATCGAAATGTTTTTTCTTATATGTCTGTTAAGAAGTACATTTATAGGAAGCACCAACTTCCTTGTTTTCCAGCTACAACTAGAAGGAGGCTCCAACCCCCTAGTTTTTAGGCTACAACCCGAGAGAAGCTCCAAATCCCCAATTTTCTAGCTCCAACCAGAAGGAGGCTACAAGCCCCTATGTTCTCCAGCTACATTCGAAAGGTGTCTACAACAATCTTTCCTTGCCCCATCTTTCTGCCCTGAAATATAAGTTCCCAAAATGTAGATAAACCGCCATTGTCACTGAATCAAAGAACTTGTCACTATCACAACCTTCCACTGTGAAATTTGTCATTGAAAACTTGTCACTGTATCCTCATCAACCAATGTGATATGTTCACATATGCCTCATACACTATACCACAAGTTTATACCACAACCATGTGCTAGGATCACACGTATGTCTCACCAATCAAGTGGCATAAGTAAACCATGAACCATAAGCCAAGTATAGGAAACCCTCACATCAACCATATAGTAAACCCTAACTGTTATGCAACTTTAAACTCTACCAATATATTCAGCAACACACCTCAACAAAGATGTCTCAATTGTTCTCCAAAATCACAAGTTATACTATAGAAAAAAACCCTATGGTGTGTACCAACAACAAAAAACAAATACACCATCACTATACCACTATAGATATGTCTCATACAACATGTACCAACTAGCCAACAAACCCTAAAGGAAACATGCTCAATCTCCCATGAACAAACCCCAAGCCATCATAAAAAACCAACTGCAACAAGATTATAACATACCTTTTTTATTCTGTAGAATACACATGTCAGACCTTCCTATAGCTTCTCCTTAGCTCTGACAACCTGAAACCCTTCTCAAAATCCATATCTGACACCTACTCATGGGAGGACCAAGATTTTATAGCGAGTACTCTCTTTTCAAGTAGCATGCAACTAGTGAGTACCTCCTATTTTAGAATTTTTCATAAACTCTTTCCCTCTGCAGCTTCGTAATTTTGTCGTCACTTAGTTCTCTTCTTTGTATTCATGTCCCTTAAAATTAATCATTTATTTACATGAAATAAACCTTTCACAAGATAGATATTCAATGTGCTCAATTTGATAATGGGAGCCTCTTTCTCTCTTATTTATACTTTCCAAGTGCCTTCCTCTAGAAGCTTTCTTGTAGCTGATTTACCCCTTTCTCCATCTTCTAGGGATAACCCACTTTCTTGTTGCAACTAACTTATATTTAATTAGTCTCTTGTTACAACTAATTCATTTTTAATTATTTTGTTTTTGCAACCACTTTGACTATGAATCTTCTTGAATACTTTCTATAAGCTTTTTGGAATAATTGGCTTCTTGTTGACTTTCTAGGGGCTTCTAGAATACTCCAAAGGGTTCTTCAACTTTACAAGGCCATATCTTTCTAACCGTGAGGAGTTATGTGGTGCACCACATATCATTGTAAATGAAACGCCATGTACTACCCATCTAGAATAGTCTCACCTAGAAATTCATTGATCTTCATTACATTATTCCTCAAACAAACATGGAATTCTTATCCAAACAACTAGGGATACCATAATTTGATACTGGAATTGCTTCAATGGTTGACATCAATGACAACCAACCCAATTAATCAAAATATGTTGCATATCTTCATTTACTTTGTTGGCCTCTTACTCTGTTATTGATCTTTAGATTTCATGCTCAGAGACAAACCTTCTTTCAACATGAATTTCCGTTTATATAGTCTTCCAATGTTCATCTACAACTGAATAGTTGCACCTCTTCAATATAGGAATATATCTTTTCATTATAAGTATGTGTCTTTTCAATATATAAGCCATTGTGACTTTTCAATAATATTTATATGAAAAGTCATACTCATTTTGAAAACTCGAGACCTCTTTAAATAATAATTGATTTTCTCCCTTTTTAATTTTTAATTTACTTTTTACCTTACCATGGGTAAATACCACCATGGTTTTCAAATTCCATGTGCACATACCATCTGCATTTTCACTTTTACCTTTTTTCTTTAATCCAATTTCACTTTTACCTTTTTCTCTAATCCAATTTCACTTTCACCTTTTTCTTTATTTCACTTTCATATTTACTTCTCTTTTACTTAAATTCCACTTCCACCTAACTTTTCAACTTTTGTTATTTATTAAATTCATATTTATATTTAATCCACTTTCATTTCCACTTGTAAACTTTGTTTCCACTTAAATTTTCCACTTTTATATTTATGAAAGTGATACCACAGTCACATTTATATTTAATCACTTACTAACCTTTGACATATATTTGATCACTTATTAACCTTTGACATCAAAGACAATTTATTCAACAATTGACTGCCTAAGTGGATCTAACCATTTGTGTATGTTGGAAATTGTTTGGGTTTGAAGAGTCATCCAAATTCATCTTGGAAAGAATTATGACCAAAACTTGCTACGAAATATCAACTACCATTTTGATCTGACAGACTCAAAGGTTCTCAGTGTTGCATCAATAAATTTCCCTTTGAATACTCTCTGAAATGATAGTGCATGAGAAAGTATTCAAGAGGGAAACTTGCCAGTATTTTTTTTATTCATCATGGTCCTGTCTCAACAGAATATATAGTCACCAGAACAAACTAACTCGACCAATTTAGTAACTAAAATTGTCTCATTCTTTCATTCTTTCAAAGCACTCGACCAAGCGATCCCCTGTATTATGGTATTCCACCGCGTTCCTATAACTTAGTATTTTTATAGATTTCACTAGACTTACATGTCATACTTCACTATGGTACTTTTTTTTTCATGTTGACATCAATGCCAACATGATATTTCCTTCAATCTCCCCCTTTGGCATTGATGGAAACACATCATAAAACAAAATGCTCCCTTAACAATGAGTAATTTTTTTACCATTCTTTTCTCCCCCTTTGACATCAATGTCAAAGCTTCTGATACTAGAATGAGGTTCATCATAAATTGTCTCCTTCTCATCCTTCTTTTGTTTTGAGTGATAGTACTTGTTATTTTTTTCTTTCTCCCCCTGTGAACAACCCTTTATTTTTTCAGTGAACCTTTTTCCATCCTCTATTTTTTATAGCTTCCCCTGCCAACGTTTCTCCCCTGTCATCATGATTTTTTATTTTATTGTAGAAAGATTACTCCCAATTTTTTCTTTAGATGTTCAAATGCTTCTTTAGGCAGGGGTTTAGTGAATATGTCTACTATTTTCTCCTTTGAGCTAACATACTCCAATCTAACCTTTTTGTCACTAACTTTCTCTCTCAAGAAATGATACTTGATGGGTATATTTTTGGTATTTGCATGCATGAATAGATTCTTGGAGATGCTGATGGCACTTTTATTGTCACAATAGATAAGTATTGACTCATTACATTCAATTTTAATATCCTCCAATGTTTGTATCATCCACAATATTTGAGTGCAACATTCAACAACTGCAATATATTCAACCTCTGTTGTATATACTTAAATTGATGATTGTTTTCTACTTGACCATGAGACTAGATATTCTCCTAAGAAAAATGCATTTCCACTAGTATTGTTTTTGTCATCCACGCTACCATCCCATTCAACATTTGTGTAGGAAATTAGTTCAAATGTTTATTCTTTGGATACCATAACCCAAAGTCTTACGTGCCTTTAAGATATCTAAATACTCTCTTGACAACCATCATATGTGATTCTTTGGGAGATGATTAAAATCTTACCACCATTCCTACTTCTTGCATGGTATCAGTTTTGGATGCAATCAAATATAGTAGGCTCCCAACCATAGATCTGTAGAGAGTTGAATCTACAAAAGGTGACTCATGTTCCTTGATTAGGTTGTAGTTGGTTGTCATTGGAGTACTAACAAGTGCACTTTAGCCATTCCAAAATTTTAAAGTATATCTTTCGAGTATTTGGACTGAGTAATAAATATTCCTTTTGGTTATTGCATGATTTTAAATCCATGGAAGAAATTTATCTCTCCAATCATAAACATTTCAAAATCTTTTGACATTTCTTGAGAAAATTTATGACTTGTTTCATCATTGTTATAGCCAAATATGATGTCATCCACATAGACCATTTTGACTAACAAACTATCTTTTTCAATTCTAAGATAGATATTGTTGTTATAAATGCCTCTTTTGAATCCTTGTTGCAACAGATACTTATCTAGTCTTCCATACCATGCTCTGGGTGCTTGTTTAAGGGCATAGAGTGCCTTCTTCAATCTATACACTTGTTCTTCTTTTCTTGGTTGTTCAAATACTTTTGGTTTCTCTTTGTATACTTCTTATTTTAGGTCTTCATTAAAAAATGCACACTTTACATCCATTTGATCTAGAGTTTAAAATTTTTAAAGCATGAGTATGTTAGAAATAATATGATGGCTTCCATTATTGCAACTAGAAAAAAGGTTTCTTCAAAGTCAATCTCTTCTACTTGTGCATACTCTTTGCACACTAGTCTTTCTTTATTTCTTATAACTTGACCATCTTCATTAAATTTATTTTTAAAGATCCACTTGGTCCCTACCACATTTTTATTTTTTGGTCTTGGGACAAGATCCCAGGTCTGGTTTTTCTCTATTTGATCGAGGTCTTCATTCATGGCTTTGATCCAGCCTTCACATTTATTAGCCTCTGCAAATGTTTTGGGTTATATTAAGGATAGTAAGGCTCGTTCTAATTTGTACATTAGTTTTCTTCTTGTTTCAACTTCAACACTTTTATTACCAAGGATTAAACTTTCTAGATGATCTCTTTGTACTTTCCTTGATGGTGTTTTTGTAACTTGTCTTGGTGACACTTCTTATACATTTTCTTTTGATTCTTCTTCATCCTTTTCTTCTTCACATTTTGAGTCTTCCTCTTGTATAAATATACTTTCTTCATCATCATCATCTCTTATTCTTTCATCAATTTGTGGATCAACTTGATATTTGATCCCTTTTGTTTTTAGATCATCCACTTTTACATTTGCACTTTCCGCAATATTGTGTAGCCTTAGATTATAATATCTGTAGGCCTTTTTGGTGGATGAGTACAACCAAGAAATATGCCTTCATTGGTTTTGGAATCAAATTTTCCTAGGTTATCATCATCTCTCTTTATGTAGCATTTTTGAAGCAATTAACTGATGTTGGCCTTCCATACCATAAATCATATGGTGTTTTGTCATGGTTAAATCTAAGTTTTCCTCTACTAAGTATGTATACAACTGTATACACTTCTTCTCTCCAATATATATTTGGTAGCTTGGCTTCATTTAGCATAGTTTTGGCTGCCTCTTGAACAATTCTATTTTTCCTTTTAGTAACTCCATTTTGTTGAGGAGTACTTGGAGCATACAATTTTCTTTTGATTCCATGAGTTTCACAAAACTCATTGAATTTATGGGAAGTAAATTCCCATCCATTGTCTAACTCGAGACACTTGATTTTGATATTAGTTTCATTTTCCGCCAGTGCTTTGAAAGATTTAAATTTTTCAAAAGATTATGATTTCCCTTTAATAAAGCACACCCAAGTCATTATAGTATAGTCTATTGATATTATGGTATCCGTGAGAGGTATTAACCTCCATGTGTAACATTTGACTAGAATAGAATATTTCGAAAGCAAGAGAAACCCTAAACAAATGTGTAAAAACCCTAGAAGACAAGTCGACTGAGTAAAATAATTAATATTAAAGTATTGTCTTCTAGAAGGACAAGTCAAGCCATACAAGTGAAAAGAACCACTATAAATAGGTGGCACTTGAGCTCATTTGTACTCAGTCACCTCACTCACTCTCTCAAGTATAGTGCAAGTTTGGAGCTACACCTGGAAGAATGGAAGGTGGATCTTCTCAGGTAATTCTTGGTCTCTCTCTCTAGCACTCTCTAGCCTAAGATATGCACCCTAACTTCTAGTATCTATTGGTGGTATTCTTGGTGACATTCTTGATGGTATTATGATATTTTTGGTTGTATTCTTGGTAAGTGAAACTGCAACTGCTACAGTTGAGTATTGTTCTTGTTCTGTGGTTTTGGGACTTTCTATCTAGTGCACTATATTTGGAGAAATATGCACTCTATTGGTTCTATTGTTTCTTCTCGAATCGTTATATCTGTCAAAGGTTAAGGTGCTCGGGGGTGGCTGCGTGCCTATAGTTTGGTGATAATGTTGTGATAGTGTCTATGGTAAAACAATCACATCAATATTTTAACATGTTATGGTCCCACACTACCTTCAGAACAGTCTAACCACTGGAAGTTAGAGAGGTAGTTCTTTTTCAAGCTCATTGTAGCAGTAGTTGCAACTGCAACTAGGGTTGCTGATTTTGCAGCTGCAACAAACCATAATTTAATTATTTGGGCATCTTAAGTGAAGCATTGGACCTAATTTATGGATATTCTAGTATTCCCTAGCCTAGTTCATCCTTTGGTTCCCTCACCCATCAAAAATTTCAAGTTTGAGTTCTTGGTCAAAGTCAAATTCAAAGGTTCACTAGTCAAATTCAAGGTCAAAGGTTGAATTTTGGTCAAAACTGAGTTTATGTTCAAAGTTGAAATTTCAAATTTTCTAGCTTGTTCTAATCATTGAACCTTTTTTATTCATCTTCTAACCTCTTCTTGTCAATATTGTGTCTAGCTTCAGATTATAAGACAAGCTGAATGATACTACAAATTTCAAAGGTATGCACTTGTATCTTCTTTTCATGTTATATCATTTAGCAAAGCATGAGTGTGTTTTGAAGGGAATGTACAAGAGACCTTGTGCTAGTAGTAATATCGGATTCAATACATTCAGAAGGAGCAAGCAGTTGAGGCTCCAAGTTACAAGTTTGATTGATCAAATTGTTAAGTTTCAATTTGCACATATCAAGTTTGATAGTTGCTATAGTACTGGTAAACACTATAGATGTGGCATAAATCTTTGAAAGTTTCTATTACTGTTAGGTATACTTGGTTGCAAGTAAGTACTATTGATATAGATTCCCATTACACTTGATTACAAAATGAAATAACTTCTCCTCTAGGATATATCTCTTGTTTTTCTCTCGGGAAGGTCACCTTGGTAACTCTATGATGACTACCATCCTTTTTACCATAGATATGTTCTTATGAAAACGATATTGGAAATAATTTTTCTCTTATTATTCTTGTTTCGGGAAGGTCACAGGTGATAGCTCTGAGAAGGAGCTATAGTGACAGTTGCAAACATGGAGCAGATGACTCCATCAAGTGGTGAGGCATGTGATCTCACTAAGTACCAATTCTAAAGGAAGCGTGTAAAGAAAAAGGAGTTTTGGATATCGTTCACTTAGATGTGTGTGGACCAATGTCAACCTACTCACTAAGTGGAATATAAATATCTTTAGGTTCAATAATGAAGGAAATTACACCTTCAAGGAGCTCATTGCCTTTGTAAAACAACCAGGAGTAGGAGGGAGATAATTGTCCCGCATAATCCTCAATACGATGGTGTGACATAAAGAAAGAACCAATCCATTGAAGAATATGTTAAGGTAGTGGTGAATGACCATAATATATCCATGTTTCTATGGGGAGAAGCAGTTATGACAACTGTATATGTTCAGAATAGAAGTCCTCATCATATATTGAAGAATATGACTCTAGAAGAATCCTTCTTCAGAAATAATCCAAGTGTTGAACACTTGAGGGTATTTGGTTTTCATGTCTATATTAATGTTCCCAAGGAAAAAAGGAAGAAGTTGGAACTTTTAGGAAAGAAGGGAATATTCGTTGGATATAATGAGTCATCAAAATCTTACAAAATCTATGTTCTAGAACAACAACATGTTCAAATCAGCAGAGATGTGACTTTTGATGAAAGTATTTCCTTTTGGAAATATATAGAAGATTCCATGGATTCCAATGATGAAGAAGACCATGAAGATTCCAAGGAAGAAACTATATGTTCTCTAGAACATCCCAATGAAGAAACATATTAACCACTTGAATATGTGGAACTAGTTATTGTACCTGAGACCAAAAAGAAGTAGAAAGACATAAAGCTCCAAGTGGCACCTTCAGGGAAAGCAAGAGGCCCAAAATATTCTCTAGTTATGAGACACTCATAACAAGTTTTGTTAATGAAAAACCTTCCACCTTTGAAGAAGAAGTCAAGAATAAAGAATGGAAGGGAGCTATGATGGAAGAATATCAATCCATCATGAAAAATGATGTATGGGAAATTGTACTTAGACCTGAAGGAAAGTCTACAGTAACTTCAAAATGGTTTTATAAGATAAAACATGCAGTATATGTGAGTATCGATAAATACAAGGCAAGATTCGTGGCTAGAGGGTTCTCCCAGCAGGAGGGAGAAGACTATTATGATATGTTTTCTCCAGTTTCCAGATACACCTCTATTAGACCCATCGTATCTATTGCATTATCCATGGGTTGGAGTTTACATCAGATGGATGTAAATACTACTTTTATCATTGGAGTAATTGATGAATAAGTATACATAGAGAAACCTCAAGGTTTTGAGGTACACCTAAGAGAATCCCATGTATGCATATTAAAGAAGGCCTCGTATGAAATCAAGCAACCTTCAAGAGCTTGGTATGCACGAATTGACAGTTACTTGACGAGACTTGTATTTTCCAAGAGATATGATGATCCAAACCTTTATTACAAGGTTGTGAATGATACACCTATGATCTTACTACTATATGTCGATGATTTTCTTCTGATAGGTGCAAAGCCTCTAATTATTCAGTGTAAGAGGGAGCTAGCCTCTGAATTTGATATGAAGGATCTTGGTCACATGCATTATTATTTGGGACTAGAAGTATGGCAGAAGCATGGTGAAATATCCCTAGGGCAAGGGAAGTATGTTGTAAATATCCTTTAGAAGTTTTGGATGATGGATTGCAAATCCATGGAAACTCCCATGGTGACAGATCTAAGGAAGTCGAGAGACTTTGATTCTAATCTAGTAGATGCATCCTTGTACCAACAATTGATTGTATCATTGATGTATTTGGTTAATAACTGGCCAGACATTTTCTTTGTTGTGAACACATTGAACTTGTTTCAAGTGGAACCTAGAAATAACTATAAAGCACATTTTGAGATATCTTCGTAGGACGCTAAACTATCATTTGGGATATGCCTCAAACAATGATGTATACCTGGATGGATTTACTGATTCATATTGGGTAGGGAATGCATATGACATAAATAGTACTTATGGTATATGTTTCAGTTTCAGATCTGATATGATATAATGGGCTAGTAGGAAACAAAAGTCTGTTGCACTCAACACTGTAGAAGCAAAGTATATTGCATCTTGTGATGCTTGTAGGAAAGAAGTATGGCTCTGTAAGCTAATTGACGGACTATTTGATTAGGTGTTGGATATGACTATGACATATTGCAATAATCAGAGTTGTGTGAAGCTTTCAGAGAACCCCATGTTCCATGACAGTTCAAATCACATTGAGACCAAGTACTATTTTATTAGTGATAAAGTCTATAAGGGAGAAGTGATTCTTCAATACATCTCCACCGATGAGAATAAAACTAATATTTTGATGAAGCCTCTATCCAAGATAAAGTTTTCATACTTGAGGGACAAGCTGGGACTTGTGGAGATAAATCCTTTGGTTGAAAATGAGGAGATGAATTCCTCAGTTGGGAGGGAGTTTTGATATATGGAATCATTTATAGTCATTGTGCTGGTGGACAATCATTCTCCATGTGGATAATGGTCCAGGATGATAGATTGTTGGTGGAAAAACATTCTCACTGTGGAG
Source organism: Picea sitchensis (assembly GCA_010110895.2). Lineage (NCBI taxonomy): Eukaryota > Viridiplantae > Streptophyta > Pinopsida > Pinales > Pinaceae > Picea > Picea sitchensis. Next base: position 18,063 of record SNQJ01S0016461.1, read on the forward strand.
GATGGTCCAGGTTGACAGAGTGTTGGTGGACAGACATTCTCCCTATGGAGAATGGTCTAGGTTGACAGATTGTTGATGTACCATGAACAATTATTCTCCTGGGGTATTTCCCGGACAAGTAAAATGGTCCAGGACAACTATTCTTCTAGGACACATTTTCGTATTGGAAGAATGATCTATCTTGCTGAGTTCACAATAATGACCAGAGTAGGGAGATTGGTGTAGGAAAAAAAATTCCTCCTAGTTCATAGTAAGTGGCAGAGGGGGGGAAATGGTCCAGGACATTCATTCTTCTAGGATGTATGTTCGGATTATAAGAATGATCCTTTTATCCCATGCCATGGATTTCAACATCTGGGAGGACAATCCTTCTTCTAGGACTTGTTTTTGTATTAGAAGAATGGTCTTTGTAGCCCATGGCATGGCTTTCAACATCTGGGAAGACAAATCATTCTTCTAGGACATATGTCTATATTAGAAGAATGGTCCTTCTATCCCATTTTGGGGCTTTCAACATCTGTTAGGATAGTCATTCTTACTATGTCACAAACAATTATGAGGATAGGAAGAATGGTCCCTATATCACTCTGTTGAGTGAGTGACTTATGCCAGACACTCTGTTGAGTGTGATAAGTCTATCACATGAATTATTCAACATTATCCTATCCCATACCATGTGAAATTGATGGATTTGTTTGAGACCATTACAGTTAATACCTCCATAGCTAGGAGGGGGTGTTGATATTATGGTAGCTACGGGAGGTATTAACCTCCATGTGTAGCCTATGACTAGAATATAATATTCCAGAAGCAAGAGAAACCCTAAA
>SNQJ01S0016461.1:23580-77414 GCA_010110895.2 Picea sitchensis
GACAATGCATCAAAAGAAGAAACGAAAACATCTAGGCAACTGTGTTCTTCACTACAAGACGATCCCGCAAAGTGTGAAACTTCTGCTTGCTGAAAGTCTTTGTGAAGATGTAGAAATATTTATGGATCTGATGAAGTCCTTTGGAAACCTATCTAGCCTTGTAGCTCTTGATCCTGTGGACCCATATGCACCTGAAAACATTCCTTTCTAGTGGAAGTGGAACTAGATGCCAAGTCTGATTCTTTAGGAGTGAGTCATACTCCTTTTGCATGGATGATTTCCATAATGGATTTCCCACAACCTTATTGTAGGTATGTGGATCAATAGATTGAACCATATAGCAATGCATGGGATCGCATTTTCTAAAGTTGAAAGTACATGAGAAGGCTCCTCATGCTGAGATTGAGTCCTCCTCAAATCCAATGGATTCCCTGCAAGGATACTTGTTTCCTGAAGTGTGAACTGTGCCTTCTTGGGAAATCTGCTGAAGCTTCAGTGCTGGCTTCTTATTTGGAAATACTAACTGCTTATTTCCATGTATAAAATATGAGTGTATGAAATCATATTTGATGTTTGAAACTAATGGGAGAATAAGACTATATTCATGTTGCACTGGAGGTGCATGAAAAGTACTCTCCTTATGTGTAAGTAGAAAAGAGGAGTCATCATCAGAAAACTTAGTGGATTTATACAACCTTGACTTGTGATCCACCTCACCAATTGCAATGATGGAATTATCATGCATGCAAATTTCTGAAACTGAATCTTATGTAAATTCAACCTTTTTACCTTTCTGATTGATCTAATAAACTAAGAGCAGATTCATAGAAAGATTTGGAACATGTAAAAAATTCTCAAAATTTCCATTATGGAGTTCCACTCTCCCCTCTCCTACTACTGCTACTGAATTATCATCCCCCGTGAGAATAAGGGGGTCTTGAGAATGGACTCAAAGAAGAGAAAACTTCCTCTTTCTCTGCCATATGATGGGATGCACCAGAATCTATAATCCATGAATCAGATGAGGAATTAATTGCAACAAGAGCATGATGATTACCTTTCTTAGGAGCATAATGTTCTTCCTTCTGCTTCTTGATTCCCTCTGGAATGAAGTTTCCAAGGTTGTTCTACTGAAGTGTCTGTGCCATAAGATCGATCTGTTTCTTCATGCATGTGGATTCTTCATGATTCAGTTTATTGCAGTAAGTGAACTGCTTTCCCTTCTTATTATTATTGGAATCTTAAGAGTCTTTGGAACCTGAAGAATCATTAAAGGGTTTGGAATATCCCTCCTCATTTTGTTTCTCCTTCCCGTTCTATTTGTATGATCCTTTTCCATCATGCATGGTTAGTGCATGTGCTTTGGGATCCCTTATTAGGCCCATCTGAATGAGTTTTTCTTGCTCATGTATGAGAGAATCAATGAATTGATCCATGGTAGGAATCTTCCAATTTTTTCCCATGAGATACCTTCCTGAATGGAAAGTGGAAAAATAGACAACATATTTTGGTCCTAGCTTGGCCAAGATTGTTATAATAAGTTGGTCCACTTGTTTATACTTATATATACCATAAGTTTCTAAGATCAATATCAAATATTTAAACTTAGTAAATAAATCATGTTTATTATAAAAAATTTTAGGATCCAAAGTATTCAACTCTACCTCAAGCATATGACCTCTCATCTCATCTTGCTTTCCAAAAAAAAATTCCAAGGTGGTCCAGATCACATTTGGAGTCTTGCATGCGACAACATGAAACTATAGATCAGTTGAAATCAATTCAAGATGAAATATTGTGGATTCATCCTTTTGGTTCTCCAATCTCATCTTCTCAATTGTTGATGTAGGTTATGTGTCTGTCCCCATCGTCAAGTTGTACAATACTTTCCTTTTGAGTTGGAATTCTGCCTTGGGATTCTAATCAAAATAATTGTATGGTGTTAGGATTACCACCAATTTTGACTATATAATAGGTGTCCTATCCATATTTCCCACTGTTTCTGAGAACCCATAAAAATTTACTCTCAATCTGCAAGTGAAAAACTAAGAAATCATTGCAGAAAGGGCACTTTAAGTGAAAATTCATATCAGTTTCAGGAGATGATCTTCTGACTTACTTTATGAGAAAATGGTGAGAAATCTCTCCAAACGGTTGAAAATCCACTTGCAGAATGGGTTGATTTACTTCTCTCATGAGTATTTTCCTCAATAAGTTAATATATTTGGAGAAATCATTGTAGGCCACATATTCATATCAGTTTCAGGAGGAGATCTTCTAGCTTACTTTCTAAGAAAACAGTGAGGAATCTCACCAAACGGTTGAAAACCCACTTGCAGAATGGGTTAATTTACTTCTTTTTAGAGACGTTTCCTAAAAAAGTTAATATTTTGGGAGAAATAACTACAGAAGAGTACAACCATGGATTTTGCTTGCCGAAACTCTGATTTTCCTTATTCTTTGGCTTGTTTGGCTTGCTCCAAGCAATGTATCTCTGATACCATGTCAATGTTTCATTGAAACCTATGCAGGAGATCTATCTAAATCAAGTACAAACAAAGCTTATCAAGAAAGGAAGAGAGATTCAATATGGAAGAATGAGAAAATATATTCACAATACTGCAATGAGCTGATGATTGATACATAGATGATGATCAATATGATACAATGAATGAGTGGAATACACTCATATGTAGGACATAACATTCCATAATAGCAGAATGCATGCATGCATAATAGAATAATAGTGATGATCTAAAATAGAAATTCTAAAATAGAACTAGTCAGTTAACTCCCATTGAACTAGTGTGCCGAAAATAGATATTTCTGCAACAAATTCATGAGCTCCAGCTCAAAAGGAAACACCAATTCCATTTTTTACTAGCACCAACTAGAAATAGGTTGTAACCCTCTATATTTTACCAGTACCTACTGGAAGGAAGAACCGACTCCCTAGTTTCTTCAGCTACAACTAAAAATATGTTGCAACACCTTGGTTTACCAAATTTGACTGGAATGATAAGTACTAGCAGCACCCAACTTGCCCTAGCATCACCCAACCTCATTTTTTATGATAATTACTTTAATGTTGAAATCTTCATAATCTTCTTTGGATTATACTGTTAGATTATTGAGAGGGGGTGTGAATCCATAATAGCACAATAAAATCCTTTTAACCATAATGTATATATGTATTGTTATCTTTAACATCAGTTTACCAATATCATTCAATAAGTGCAGAACAAATAAACCACAAATGAAGAGAAATCATACACATACACTAGCATTTTTACGTGGAAACACAACGCGGGTGAAAACCACATAATGCTTTTTCTTGTATGTCTTTTAAGAATTACATTCACAGGAAACACCAACTTCCTTGTTTTCCAGCTACAACTGGAAGGAGGCTCCAACCCCCTAGTTTTCAAGATACAAACCGAGGGAAGCTTGAACTCCCCAATTTTATGGCTCCAACCAGAAGGAGGCTACAATCCCCTATGTTCTCCATCTACAAATAGAAAGTGGCTACAACCACCTTTCCTTACCCTATCCTATCACCCTGAAATATAAGTGTCAAAATTCATATAACCTGTCATTGTCACTTAATGAAAGAACATGTCGCTGTCACAACCTATCACTATCAAATATATCACTAAAAAACTATCACTGTATTCTCATCAACCAATCTAATATGTTCACATATGCCTCATACACTATACCAAAATTTTATACCACAACCATGTGCTAGGATCACAAGTATGCCTTGCCAATCAAGTGTCATAAGTAAACCATGAACATAAGCAAAGTATAGGAAACCCTCACTTCAACCTTACAGTAAACCCTAATTGTTATGCAGCTTCAAACTGTACCAATATCTTCAACAACAAACCTCAACCAAGATGCCTCAAATGTTCTCCAAAAATCACAAGATATACTATAGAAAAATACCCTATGGTGTGTACCAACAACAACAAAAAAATACACTAGCACTATACCACTATAGCTATGTCTCATACAACCTGTACCAACTAGCCAACAAACCCTCAAGGGAACATGCTTAATCTCCCATGACCGAACCCCAAGCCATCATAAAAAACCAACTACAAAAACCTTATAACATACCTTTTTGATTCTGTAGAATAATTTGTTGTAGCTACAACCTGTCAGACCTTCCTAAAGCTTCTCCTTAGCTCCAACAACTTGAAACCCTGCTAAAAATCTAGATCTAACACCTACTCATGGAATGGCCAAGTTTGTATAACAAGTACTCACTTTTCAGGTAGCATGCAACCAACAAGTACCTCCTATTTTAAGGTTTTTCATAAACCCTTTCCCTCTGCATCTCTAAAACTTTGTCGTCACTCAGTTCTCTTCTTCGTATTCATATCCCTTCAAATTCATCAATGATGTACTTGCAATAATCCTTTCACAATATATATATATATATATATATATAAATATTCAATGTGCTGAATAGGTGGTAATGGGAGCCTCTTGCTCTCTTATTTATACTTTCCAAGTGCCTTCCTCTAGAAGCTTCCTTGTAACTGATTTACCCCTTTCTCCATCTTCTAGGGCTAACCCACTTTCTTGTTGCAACTACGTTTTCTTTAATTAGTCTCTTGTTACGATAATTCATTTTTAATTATTTTTTTTTGCAACCACTTTGACTAGAAATCTTCTTGAATACTTTATAGAATCCTTTTGTAATAATTGACTTCTTGTTGACTTTCTAGGGTCTTCTAGAATACTCTAAAGGGTTCTCCAACTTCATAAGGCCATATCTCCCTAACCATGAGGAGTTATGTGGCTTACCACATATCATCGAAAACAACATGACATGTACTATCCATATAGAATAGTATCACCTGCAAATTCATTGATCTTCATTACATTATTCCTCAAACAAACATGGGTTTCTTATCTACACAAATGGGGATACCAAAATTTTCTACTGGAATTGCTTCAAGGGTTGACATCAATGACAACCAACCCAATTAATCAACAATATCCCCCTTTTTCATTTATGTCAACACTCTAATGCGATGGAAACATTTTGATGCAATACTAAAGTCATGGATACTCATGCTCTCCCTGTGACCGTTTCTCCCCTTGGAATCATGCCTCTGTTCTTTGTCTCCATGCATTTGATTAATCTCTCCCCCTTTAACATCAATGGAAAAGGGTAACTTCGCTTTGGGGATGCTCCTTCTCTCTGAACTCTCCTTGGGGTTTCTCCCCCTATCTTAATTGTCCTCTATCCTCTTCATGGTGCTTGATTGTGTAAATATATGACATATAAGAAAAAAATTCAAAATCATTCATTGTGGGGAAGAAACTACTCTGAGTTTATGTTGAAGATACTCAAAAGCTTCCCTTGGGAGCGGTTTTGTAAATATATCTGCAATCTGCAATTTTGTCCCAACGTACTCAACTATGATGTTATTTTATGTAACTTGTTCCTGTAGAAAGTGAAACTTGATTAGAATGTGCTTTTTCTTGGAGTGCATCACAGGTTTCTTTGAGATACTGATGGTGCTTGTGTTATCACAAAATATTAGAATGGGCTCATCATATTCAACTTGTATATCCTTCAATATTTGTTTTATTGATAGAACCTATGTACAACAAACTGCTACTACAACATACTCTTCTTCTTCTATAGACAAGGATATTAATGATTGTTTCTTGCTTAGCTAAGATACCAAACACTCACCCAAGTAGAAAGATGCTCCACTAGTACTCCTTCAATCATCAATGCAACCTGCCCAATTTACATCTATACAAGAAACAAGTGATAGATCCTTCCTTTTTGGATACCATAATACAAACTCTTTTCTACCCTTGAGATATCCGAATATCCTCTTCACTGCTAGTACATGTGATTCATTTGGTGCTTCTTGAAACCGTGCCACCTTTCCAACTACCTACATCACATTTGGTATGGAAGTTGTTACATAAAGTAAGCTTCCAATCATTGAAATGTACTTCCTCTAATATGTATCCTTTGAATCATCATCTTTACTTAACTTGCAATTGGTTTGCATAGGATTACTGACTGGTTTTCAATATTCCATGCTGAACCTCTTTAACATATCTCTAATATACTTAGTCTAAGAGATAAAAATGCCTTCGTTTCTTTGACATATATAAATACCCGAAAAGAAAGATATCTCTCCAAGAAATGACATCTCGAACTCATTCTGCATATCCTTTGCAAGTTTTTGGTTCATTCTGTCATCATCACTTCCAAATATAATATCATCAACATAAACTTCAATAAAAAAAATACTATCTTGATTTACCTTGATGTAGAGGTTGTTTTCTACATTCCCTTTCCTGAACCACCCTTGTTGTTGTAAGTATCTGTCCAGTCTAGAATACCATGCTTTGGGGTCATGTTTGAGACCATACATGGACTTCTTCAACTTGCAAACGTAATTTTCATTCTCTGACAACCAAAATTCTTCTGGTTGCTCAATGTAGACTTCTTCCTCTAGATCTCCATTCAGGAATGTTGATTTCACTTTGATCTGATACACTTTGATATTATTCAAGAAAGCATAGGCTAGAATGAATATAATTGCTTCCATTCTGGCAACTGGGGAAAACGTCTCTTAAAAATCTATACCTTCAACATGAGCATATCCTGTGCATGCTAGTCTTGCTTTGTTCCTTGTGACTTGTCCATCCTCGTTCAACTTGTTCCTAAAGATCCACTTTGTACTAATCACATTCTTGTTCCTAGGCCTTAGAACCAGTTCCCAAGTGTCATTCTTCTCTATTTGATCGAATTATTCATCCATGGTTTTGATCCATAATTCATCCCTGCTGGCTTCATCAAAGCTTCTTGGATCAATTGTAGATAGTAGTGCTAGGTGTTGTTGTTCTGGTGAATAGATTCTTCTTCTGGTTTCCACTCCTGCATCTTTATTCCCGATGATCTAATTTGAAGGATGACTATTATGCACTCATTTTATAGGTGTCTTTGGAGGCGCTTGAATATATTGTTGTTCTTTATCTGCTTCTGGTTTCTCTTATTCATCTTCATCTTCTGATTCTTCTTCCTTTACTTCTTCTTCGTGAACCTGTTCCACTGGATATTTTCTTTCTTCTTTTATCTTGCATCCATTTGTCTCATCAATTGTTACATTGATGCTTTCCACTATCTTGTTAAGTCTTAGATTGAAGCATTTGTATTTTTTCCTTTTGCTTGAGTACCTAACCAATATCCCTTTGTCCACTCGAGAATCAAACTTTCCCATTCTTCCATCTTCTCTCTTGATGTATCATTTACTTCCAAAGAATCTGAAGTGCTTCACATTCACTGGTCTTCCTTTCCAAATCTTGTAGGGAGTCTTATCAGTGTTTCTTCTCAACATTCTTGTATTCTGAATGTGAACTGTTGTGTGCACTACCTGTACCCAAAATACATATGTTAACTTTGAATCCATCAACATAGTTATGGCCATTTCCTATACTTTCCTGTTCTTCGTTTCGACAACTACATTTTTTTGAGGTGTCCTGGATGTTGAGAACTATCTATTTATACCATGATCATTGCAAAATTCCATGAATTCTTTTGATTTAAATTCTCCACCATTATCTAATCTCAATCACTTTATTTTCGAATCTATTTCATTTTCAACCATATCCTTATATATCTTGAAGTTTTCAAATGCTTCTGACTTCTTCCTAAGAAAACACACTCCAATCATTCTTGTAAATCATCAACCAGTAGCATAAAACAATGTTCACCTTTCAGTCCTTTTGTTCTTATTGGTCCAACTAGATTAGTATGCACAATTTCAAGCGGCTTCGTTGCGGAGTACTCAGTTTTTTGAAATTGGTCTTGGTTTGCTTTCCTTGTAGGCAATTATTGCATAAGATATTTGTTGGCTTTGAGATCTGGGAAATTTCTCTTACTTCTTCCTTTTTCTAACCTTGAAAAGATTATCAAATTTTATGCGGCCCATCCTTCTATGCCATAGACAAAATTCATCTTTCTTTCCTAAACAACAGTTTTCTTTTCCAATTTCATTTAACAAATATATGTTTCTTGGAGTTCTTGTAGTTGTAGCCACTAACTTTCTTGATCCTACTTTTCTTATCTCACATTTTTGTGAATCAAATACAATCTTGTGTCCTTGGTTACACATTTGAATTACGCTCAGTAGATTATATTTCATGTCTTCCACTAGCAGAACATTCTTTGCCTTGGCTTCCTTGTTTCCAATCTTAACTATGCCTCTTCCTATGATCCTAGTTGATTTGTCATTCCCAAATGATACCGACCCACATATTTCCTTTTTCAATGTAATAAAATTGTACTTATCACCTTTCATATTGCTTTGAGCAACCACTGTCAACATACCATCCACGTTTCTTATGTTGATCTTGTAGAGAAAGTGCACATTCTCCTGTGTTGAATTGATTCTTCTTTATTATCCATATTGTTTGAGGTTCATGTCTTTGACTTTTGACATTCTGTTGTGATTCTCTAGGATGAACAATCGGTATACAATCTTTGGCCATGTTCCCCAAGTTTTGTAGCATTCTACCTCATCACTCAAGGATCCAAATCTGTTGTAGTTTCTACTTTGTGCTTCATGAGATTTTCTTGGATAATTGTTTCTTGCATAACTTTCATAGTTGTTTCCATTTTGTGTATTGGCTCTACAATTCACAACTTTATGTCCAAAGTTATTACATGAATAATATAATCCAAGAAAGATGGCTTGATACCTAGGAGTGGAAGATCTTCTGAATGGTGTTTATCTTCTGAATCCTTCTTCTCTTTGAGGTATTTCTATAGCTGGCTATTTCTGAAAATGAATTATGAATCTTATGGGTGGTGCAATGTCTCTATGATCTTTTTCTTGGGATTTATTTCCTTCTTTCTTCTCAAGAAATCCTCTCACAGTTTTTGCATAGCTTCTTTGTCTTGTCTCTTGTTCTGTTGTCTTGGAGCTCAAACATTTCTCTGTCTGGTTGTATCCTATTATATACCTGTCATGGTTTGGTCTGTCTTGAGCTCAAACATTTCTCCTGTCTGTTGTATCCTATTACACCATGGTTTGTCCTTGACCCATTGGTCTCATCTAAAACCATAGAGTTGTTCTCACATGTGGCTTCTTTGAATATAGTTTTCAATGTGACAACTTTACTCAACGCCCAATGCTTCTCTGCCTCTCTCTTCTAACTCTCTCCCAGTGCTTCAATTTTATTTATCTCTTCTAATCTGATATTTTTTTTTGATCATGTGTTCTAGTTCTTCAGAAAGCTGGTACTTGATGATCTCTTTCTTTTAAGTTCACTGAGGACTTCTTAGTTTTTCTTGTTTCTCCATTTTATCACTTCATGGCACCTCCAATACCTTATTTGTAATTTCTCCATTATCTGGCTCTTCTCTTTGTTACTATTCTATTGGATTTTATACTTCATGAATAGCTATCCTTTCCTCGTTTACTTTCCCAATTCTGACTTCATATTCATCTTCTTCTAATGAGGAACTGCCTTCCTAGTGATAAAACTTTATTTAAAAAAATTTATTTTGTATCCTTTTCCTTTGTATTTGCTTTTAGGGTCAATGCTCATTTTATTTTCTTTTTCTTTATGGGGACATTATTAGAAAATGATCAAATTGGCAAAAAAAAATCAACTTTAAGTTACCTTTGTATTTTTCGGTTCCCTTTTTTCATCCTTCCTTTGATGAAGTATCCACGCTTCATCATCTTCTAAAACATCATTGTTGCTAGACTCTAACTTTGCCTTTGATTTTTTTCTTTTCTTTTTGTCTTCTTTTGATGCTCTGAAATTTTTGATTCCTTTAGACTTATTTTCTTTCTCTGTCCTCATATCATAATATGTGAGTATCCTATGTAACTCATCCATGGTCATTGTACTCTAAGTCCACTTTTTTTTTCTAAGGCTGAGATCTTTGAATCAAATCTCATTGTTAGAGATATTGATAACTTTTTGACAACAAATGGTTCCTTTATCTCGTCTCCCAAGACTGTGATATTTTTTACAATTTCATCGATTCGTAGAAAGCAAGATGCTATATTTTCATCTTCATTCATCCTCAATCGCTCAAAATTTGCCTGCAAAATTTGAAGTTTCATTCCTTTAAATTTTAATCTCCTTCATAAATGGTATTTAATTTGTTCCACATATCTTTTGTAGATTCAAAATGCATGATATTGATATATATTGATTCAACCACACCATTCTGAATATCATTTTTGGCCCTTGAATCATTTTCTTCAAGTTTCTTTACATCCTTATCTGTCAAGGGAGTGGATAGTGCTTTGTATCCATCTACCATCGATCACCAAACATCAAATCCATGTTCATGGTTATTTTTTCATCTCGCTTTTCCATAATGCGTATTTCTCACCATTAAACTGTGGCACCCCAATCCTAGCATGATCCATGATCTCCTTCTAGTGGTTAAACCGCTCTTGAAGAACCTCATTTGATCCCAATTGTTGGATTATTGATAGGTAAAGAATCAGAATAGAACAACAAAACCTTAACCACAAAGGTATATACTTGTTTTATCTTTAATATCAATTTCACTCAATATCAAACTTAATATGCGTACAAACCATAAACAAATGAGCAAATCATACACATACATAGTACCAATATTTTATATTTTGAAACCCTAAAATGTAAGAAAAAATTGAAATGTTTTTCTTACATGTCTATTAAGAAGCACATTTATAGGAAGCACCTCAACTTCCTGTTTTCCACTTACAACTAGCGAGGCTCCAACCCCCTAGTTTTAGGCTACAACCTGAGAGAAGCTCCAAATCCCTGCCTCTGCTCCAACTAGAAGGAGGCCATGTCTCCCAAGTAAGTTCTCCACCTACATCTGAAAGGTGTTAGCAACCATATTTCATTGCCCCATCTTGCCGCCCTGAAACATAAGTGCCCAAAATGTAGATAAACCACCATTGTTACTGAATCAAAGAACTTGTCACTATCACAACCTTCCACTGTGAAATCTGCCATTGAAAACTTGTCACTGTATCCTCATCAACCAATATGATAGTTCATGATATGCCCTATACACTATGTACCACAAGTTTATACTTCACAACCATGTAATAGGATCACAAGTATGTCTCACCAATCAAGTGGCATAAGTAAACCATGAACCATAAGCCAAGTATAGGAAACCCTCACATCAACCATATAGTAAACCCTAACTGTTATGCAACTTTAAAATCTACCAATATATTCAGAAACACACCTCAACAAAGATGCCTCAATTGTTCTCCAAAAGCACAAGTTATACTATAGAAATACTCCTATGGTGTAAAATTAAATAAATAAAAACAAGTACACCATCACTTTATACTACTCTTATAGATATGTCTCATACAAATATGTAAATTAAACTAGCCAACAAAACCCTAAAAGCATGCATATGCTCAATTCTCCCATGAACAAACCTCAAGCCATCATAAAAATCAACTGCAACAAGATTATAACATACCTTTTTTATTCTATAGAATACACATGTCAGACCTTCCTATAGCTTCTCCTCAAATTCACACAACCTCAAACTTTCTCTCTAAAATCCATATCTCACACCTAATGGGAGGCATCAGATTTATAGCTAGTACTCTTTCAAGTATATGCAACTAGTGAGTACCTTCCATTTTAGAATTTTTTCATAAACTCTTTCCCTCTGCAGCTTCGTAATTTTGTCGTCACTTAGTTCTCTTCTTTGTATTCATGTCCCTTAAAATTAATCATTTATTTACATGAAATAAACCTTTCACAAGATAGATATTCAATGTGCCCTCAATTTTGATAATGGGGAGACCTTTCTCTTATTTATGCACTCACTACAAGTGCCTCCTAGAAGCTTTCTGTAAAGTTGATTTGTTCTCTTTCTCCATCTCTAGGATAACTCAATTTCTCTTGTTGTGTTGCAACTAACTTATATTTAATTAGTCTCTTGTTACAACTAATTCATTTTAATTTTATTTTGTTTTGCAACCACTTTGACTATGAATCTTCTTGAATACTTTCTATAAGCTTTTTGGAATAATTCAGTTTTGTTGACTTTCTAGGGGCTTCTAGAATAATTCAAAGGGTTCTTTCAAATTTCACAAGGCCATATCTTTTCTAACAACTGAGGAGTTATGGTGCACTTGCTATCATTGTAAATGAATGCCTATGTACTACCCATCTAGAAGGTTCTACCTCTAGAAATTTCTTGGTTTGATTCATTACATTATGTTCTCAAACAAATATGAAATTTTATCCAAACAATCAGGGATACCTTACAATTTGATAATCGAATCAAGTTTCAATGGTTGATACTGTAACACAACCAACCCAAATTAACTTCAAAATATGCTGTATATCTTCATTTTACTTTGTCAATTTCACTGTTATTTATCTTTAGATTTCATGCTCAGAGACAAACCTTCTTTCAACATGAATTTCCGTTTATACAGTCTTCCAATGGTCATATACAACTAAACAATTGCACCTCTTCAATATAGGAATATATCTTTTCATTATAAGCATGTGTCTTTTAAATATAGTTTTATTGTGACTTTTCAATAATATTTATGAAAAGTCATACTCATTTTTGGAAAACTCAGACCCTCTTTAAATACAATTGATTTTCCCCTTTTAATTTTTAATTCTACTTCTTACCTTACCATGGGTACTAATTCATGGTTTCTAAACATGTCCACATACCATCCTAGATTTTCACTTTTACTCCTTTTTTTCTAATCCAATTCTTCACTTTTACCTTTTTCTCTCTAATCCACTCCCCTTACTTTTTACCTTTTCTTTATTTCACTTTCTATGATGCATCTTTTACGTAAACTCCACCTCCACTTAACTTTTCAACTTTTGCTATTTATTAAATTCATATTTATATTTAATCCACTTCTTTCATTTCCACTTGTAAACTTTGTTTCCACTTAAATTTTCCACTTTTATATTTATGAAAGTGATACCAAAGTCACATTTATATTTAATCACTCACTAACCTTTGACATATATTTTGTCACTCTCTACTAACCTTTGACATCAAAGACAACTTATTCAACAATTCACTGCCTAAGTGGATCTAAATCCATTGGTGGATGTTGGAAATTGTTTAGGCTTGAAGAGTCATCCAACTTCATCCCTGAAAGAATGATGACCAAAACTTGCTAAGAAATATCAAATACCATGTTGATATAGAAGAATCAAGTGTTCTCGGTGCTGGATCAACACTTTTCCCTTTGAATACACTCTAAAATGATAGTGCATGAGAAAGTATTCAAGATGGAGACTTTTGCCAGTATTTTTTTTATTCATCATGGTCCCACCTCAAATGTAATATATAGTCGCCAGAACAAATTGACTCAACCAATTTAGTAACTAAAATTGTCTCATTCTTTTCATTCTTTCAAAGCACTCAACCAAGCGATCCCCTGTATTATGGTATTCCACCGCGTTCCTATAACTTAGTATTTTTATAGATTTCCAATTGACTTTATATGTCATACTCTACCATGGTATTTTTTTTCATGTTGATATCAATGCCAACATGATATTTCCCTTCCTAATCTCCCTCATACTGATGGAAACATATCACAGAAACAAATGCCTTAACAATGAGAGTAATTTTAATTATCTTTTCTTCCCCTTTGACATCAATGTGTCAAAGCCTCGGACACTAGAAATGAGGTTCATCACAAAATTTGTCTCCTTTATCATCCTTCTTTTGTTTTGAGTGTGATAAAAAATTTGTCTATTTATTTTTCCTCGTGGAACAACCCTTTTATTTTTTTTCAAAGTGGAACTTTTTCCATCTCTATTTTTATAGCTTCCTCACAACGCCCCTCTCGGGCTATTGAGCCCCCGCTATCATGATTTTTTATTTTATTGTAGAAAGATTACTCCCAATTTTTTCCTTAGATTTTCAAATGCTTCTTTAGGCAGGGATTTAGTGAATATGTCTACTATTTTCTCCTTTGAGCTAACATACTCCAATCTAACCTTTTTGTCACTAACTTTATCTCTAAAGAATGATACTTGATGGGTATATGTTTGGTATTTGCATGCATGACTAGATTCTAGGATGCTGATATAATTTATTGTCACAATAGATAAGTATTGACTCATTACATTCAATTTTTAATATCCTCCAATGTTTGTATTATCCACAATATTTGAGTGCAACATTCAATAACTGCAATATATTCAACCTCTGTTGTATATACTTAAATTGATGATTGTTTTCTACTCGACCATGAGACTAGACATTCTCCTAAGAAAAATGCATTTCCACTAGTATTGTTTTTGTCATCCACACTACCATCCTGTATTCAACATTTCCTCTCAGAGAAATTATTCAAATGTTTTATTCTTGATACCATAACCTGTAAAGTCCTGACGTGTGTCTTTTTACTTATATCTTAATATTCTCTTGACAACCATCATATGTGATTCTTTGGGAGATGATTAAAATATTACCACCATTCCTACTACCCGCATGATATCAGGTCTAGATGCAATCAAATATAAGAGGGGTCCCAACTATAGATCCTAGGAGAGTTGAATCTTACAAAAGCAGACTCCATGTTCCTTTGATTGTTGCAGCTTGGTTTGTCATTGGAGATACTGTAATATGCACTGAGCCATTCCAAACTTTTTAAGTATATCTTTCAAGTATTTGGGATGAGTAATAAACATTCCTTTGGTTACTGCATGATTTGAAGTCCAAGGAAGAAATTTATCTCTCCAATCATAAACATTTCAAACTCTTTGACATTTCTTGGGAAAATTTATTACTTACTCTACTCATTGTTATAGCCAAATATGATGTCATCCACATAGACCATTTTGACAACAAACTATCTTTTCAATTCTAAGATAGATATTGTTGTTATAAATGCCTCTTTTGAATCCTTGTTACAACAGGTACTTATCCAGTATTTCATACCATACCGGTGTTTGTTTGGCAAGTACAGAGGCCTCTTCAATCTATACACTTGTTTTTATTTTCTTGGTTGTTCAAATACTTTTGGTTTCTCTTTGTATACTTCTTATTTTAGGTCTCCATTAAAAAAATGAAGACTTTACATCCATTTGATCTAGAGTTTAAAATTTTTAAAGCATGAGTATGTTAGAAATAATATGATGGCTTCCATTATTGCAACTAGAAAAAATGTTTCTTCAAAGTCTATTCCTTCTACTTGTGCATACTCTTTGCACACTAGTCTTTCTTTATTTCAATCCTGACCATCTTCATTAAATTTATTTTTAAAGATCCACTTGGTCCCTACCATTTTTATTTTTTTGGTCTTGGGACAAGATCCCGTGTCTTGTTTTTCTATTTGATCGAGGTCTCTCATTCATGGCTTTGATCCAAATTTTCACATTTATTATTATCCCTGTAAATGTTTTGGGTTATATTAAGGATAGTAAGGCTCATTCTAATTTGTACATTAGTTTTCTTCTTGTTTCAACTTCAACACTTTTATTACCAAGGATTAAACTTTCTAGATGATCTATTTGTACTTTCCTTGATGGTGTTTTTGTAACTTGTCTTGGTGACACTTCTTATACATTTTCTTTTGATTCTTCTTCATCCTTCTTCTTCACATTTTGAGTCTTCCTCTTGTATAAATATATACTTTTCTTCATCATCATCATCTCTTTATTCTTTCATCAATTTGTGGATCAACTTGATATTTGATCCCTTTGTTTTTAGATCATCCACTTTTACATTTGCACTTTCCACAATATTGTGTAGCCTTAGATTATAATATTCCTAGGCCTTTTTGGTGGATGAGTACAAGCAATAAATATGCCTTCATCGGTTATAACCAAATTTTCCTAGGTTATCATCATCTATCTTTATGTAGCATTTTCTTCCAAACACTTTTGAAGCAATTAACTGATGTTGGCCTTCCATACCATAAATCATATGGTGTTTTGTCATGGTTAAATCTAAGTTTTCTTCTACTAAGTATGTATACAATCATACACTGCTCCTCTCCAATATATATCCGGTAGCTTGGCTTCATTTAGCATAGTTTTGGCTGCCTCTTGAACAATTCTATTTTTCCTAGTAACTCCATTTTGTTGAGGAGTACTTGAGCATAAAATTTTCTTTTTGATTCCATGAGTTTCACAAAACTCATTGAATTTATGGGAAGTAAATTCCCATCCATTTTCTAACCCGAGACACTTGATTTTGATATTAGTTTCATTTTCAAGTAGTGTTTTTTGAAAAGATTTAAAATCTTTCAAAAGATTATTTTCCTTTAAGAAAACACACCCAAGTCATTATAGTATAGTCCGCTGATTATGGTATCCGTTGAGAGGCATTAACCCATGTGTAACCTTGACTAGAATAGAATATTTCAAAGCAAGAGAAACCCTAAAATGTGTAAAACCCCAGAAGACAAGTCGACCGAGTAAAAGAATTAATATTAAAGTATTGTCTTCTAGAAGGACAAGTCAAGCCATACAAGTGAAAAGAACCAGTATAATTAGGTGGCACTTGAGCTCATTTGTACTCACTCACCTCTACTCACTCTCTCAAGTATAGTGCAAGTTTGGGAGCTACACCTGAAGAATGAAGGTGTGGATCTTTGTGTGATTCTTGGTCTCTCTCTAGCATTATCTAGCCTAAGATATTCACCCTAACTTCTAGTATCTATTGGTATTCTTGGTGACATTCTTGATGGTATTATGATATTTCTCTTTTTATTGTATTCTTGTATGAAACTCAAGAATCACTGCACTTGAGTATTGTTCTTGTTCTATGGTTTGGGACTTTCTATCTAGTGCACTATATTTGGAGAAATATGCACTCTATTGGTTATCTATTGGTTATTGTTTGGCTTCCTAATCAAGAGATTTGTCAAAGGTTAAGGTGCTCTGTGGGGTGGTCATAGTTCCTATGGTTTGGTGATAATGTTGTGATAGTGTCTATGGTAAAACAATCACATCATTATTTTAACATAAGTTATGGTCCCACACTACCTTCTGCATTAGTCTAACCACTGGAAGTTAGGAGCGGTAGTTCTTTTCAAGCTCATTGTAAGTAAATAGCTAGAATCCTAACTGTGGTTGTCAGATTTTGGTAATGAATAAACCTAATCTAATTCTTTCTACATCTTAAGTGAAGAATTGGTCCAATTTATGATATTATAGTATTCCCAGCCTATGTGCATCCTTTCGTTCCTACCTATCAAAATGTCAAGTTTGAGTTCTTGGTCGTCAAATCTAGTATGTTCACTGTCAAATTCAAGGTCAAGGTTGAATTTTGTCAAACTGAAGTTTATGTTCAGACTTGAAATTTTAGAGTTTCAGCTTGTTCTAATCATTGAACCTTTATCTCACCTTCTAACCTCTTCTGGTCAATATTGTGTCTAGCTTTAGATTATAAGACAAGCTGAATGATACTACAAATTTCAAAAGTATGCACTTATACATGTTTTTCATGTTATATCATCAAGCAAAACCATGAGTGTGTGTTTTGAGGGAATGCCAAGAGACCTTTGTGCTAGTAGTAATATCGATTCAATACATTCAGAGGAACAAGTGATTGAGGCTCTAGGTTTTAGGTTTGATTGATCAAATTGTTGAGTTTCAATTCACACATATCAAGTTTGATAGTTGCTATAATACTGGTAAACACTATAGATGTGACATAAATATTTGAAAGTTTCTATTAATGTTAGGTATACTTGGTTTCATATAAGTACTATTGATATATAATTCCATTACACTTTGATTACAAAAATGAAATAACCTCCTTAGGACATATCTCTTGTTTTTCTCTCGAAGGTCAAATTGGTAACTCTAAGGATGACTACCATCCCTATATGCTACCATAGATATGTTCTTATGAAAACGATATTATACTAGAAATACTTTTATTCTTATTATTCTTGTCGTGAAGGTCATCAGTGATAGCTCTGAGAAGGAGCTATAGTGACAATTCCAAACATGGAGAAGATGACTCCATCAAATGGTGAGGCATGTGATCCCACTAAGTACCAATTCTAAAGGAAGCATGTAAAGAAAAGGAGTTTTGGATATCGTTCACTCAAATGTGTGTGACCAATGTCAACCTCCTCACAGTGAATATAAATATCTTTAGGTTCGATAATGAAGGAAATTACACCTTCAAGGAGCTCATTGCCTTTGTAAAACAAACTGTGAGTAGGAGGGAGATAATTGTCCCACATAATCCTTAATACAATGGTGTGACAGAAATAAAAGAACGGATCCATTGAAGAATATGTTAAGGTAGTGGTGAATGACCATAATATATCCATGTTTCTAAGGGAGAAGCAGCTATGACAACCATATATGTTCATAATAATATGTCCTCATCATATATTGAAGAATATGACTCTAGAATAATCCTTCTTCGTAAATAATCCAAGTGTTGAACACTCTGAGGGCATTTGGTTTTTCATGTCTATATTAATACCCAAGGAAAAAGGAAGAAGTTGGAACTTTTAGGAAATAAGGGCATATTCGTTGGATACAATGAGTCATCAAAATCCTACAGAATCTATGTCCTAGAACAACAAAAGGTCGAAATCGACAGAGATGTGAATTTTGATGAAAGTATTTCCTTATGGAAATATATAGAAGATTCCATGGATTCCAATGATGAAGAAGAACATGAAGATTCCAAGGAAGAAACTATATGTTCTCTAGAACATCCCAATGAAGAAACATATTAACCACTTGAATATGTGGAACTAATTATTGTACCTGACACCTAAAAGAAGTAGAAAGACACAAAGTTTTTCCATGGCACCTCTGTGGTGCCAAGAGGCCCAAAAGGTTCTCTATTTATGTGGCACTCATGACAAGTTTTGTTAATGTAGAACCTTCCACCTTGAAGAAGAAGTCAAGAAATAAAGAATGGAAGGGAGCCATGATGGAAGAACATCAATCCATCATGAAAATGATGTATGGGAAATTGTAATTAGACTTGAAGGAAAGTCTTACATGAATCCCCCAAAATGGTTTCACAAGATAAAGTATGCAAGATATGTGAGCATCGACAAATACAAGGCAAGGTTCAGTGGTTGAGGGTTCTCCCAACAAGAGGGAGAAGACTATTATGATATCTTGTTCCAGCTTCCAGATACACTCCTCTATTAGGAGCCATCAGACTGCTATGCATTATGCATGGGTTGGAGGTACATCGATGGATTTTGGGCCACTTTTATCATTGGAGTAATTGATGAAGAAGTATAAGAACCTCAAGGTTTTAAGGCTAATTTGAGGAGAGATACCCATGTATGTATATTAAAGAAGGCCTTGTATGGACTCTCCAAGTAAGCTTCAAGAGATTGGTATGCACGAATTGGCAGTTACTTGACTAGACTTATATTTTCCAAGATATATGATGATCCAAACCTTTATTACAAGCTTGTGAACGATGCACTTGTGATCCTGCTACTATATGTTAATGATTTGTTTCGAGTAGGTGCATAGCCTCTCATTATTCAATATAAGAGGGAGATATCCTTGAATTTGATATGAAGGATCTTGGTCACATGAATTATTATTTGGGACTAAAGCATGTCAAGCGTGGTGAAATATTCCCAGGGCAAGGGAAGTATGTTGTAAAGATCCTTTAGAAGTTTTGGATGATGGATTGCAAATCCATGGAAACTCCTATGGTGACAGATCTGGGGAAGTTGAGAGACTCTGATCCAATATAGTAGATTTATCCCCTGTACTAACAATTGATTAGACATTGATGTATTTGGTTAATAACTAGCCAGACATTTTCTTTGTTTTGAACACGTTGAACCTGCTTTCAAGTGGAACCTAGAAATAACTATAAAGCACATTTTGAGATATCTTCAGGGGATGCTGTCCATTACTTGGGATATGCCTCTCAAACAATGATATACACCTACATGGATTTATCGATTCATTGATGGAATGCATATGACATAAATAGTACTTATGGTATATGTTTCAGTTTCAGATCTGATATGATATAATGGTCTAGTAGGAAACAAAAGTCTGCTGCACTCAACACTACAGAAGCAAAAAATATTACAACTTGTGATTTGTAGGGAAAGAAGCATGGCCTCAGAGCTAATTTTATGGACTATTTGGATCGTGTGCTGGATATGATCAGACATATTACATAATCGAGTTTTTGTGTGAAGCTTTCAGAGAACCCCATGTTCCATGATACCAAATCACATTGAGACCAAGTACTATTTTATTAGTGATAAAGTCCAGAAGGGAGAAGTGATTCTTCAATACATCTCCACCGATGAGAATAAATCGACATTCTGATGAAGCCTCTATCCAAGATAAAGTTTCATACTTGAGAGACAAGCCGGACTTGTGGAGATAAAATCCTTTGGTTGAAAATGAGGAGATGAATTCCCTGCCTGGGAGGAGCTCTTTGACATATGGAATCACGAGACATTGTGCTGGTGGACAATCATTCTCCATGTGGATAATGGTCCAAGATGATAGTTTGATGGTGGGCATACATCCTCCCTATGGAGGATGGTCTGGGTTGAAATATTGTTGGTGGATAGATATTCTCCCTATGGATAATGGTCTAGGGCTTCCATTGCATTGTTGATGTACCATGAACAATTATTCTCCTGGGGTATTTCCCGGACAAGTAAAATGGTCTAGGACATTTATTATTCTAGGAAATATGTTCAGATTGGAAGAATGATCTATCTCACCGAGTTCACACGACTGCAGTAGGGATATTGGTATAGGTGCACTTCCAAGTTCACAGAAGGGCGAGGGGGAAATGGTCCAGAAATTCATTCCTTCTAGGGATGTATGTTTGGATTATAAGAATGATCCTTTTATCCCATGGCATGGATTTCAACATTTGGGAGGACAATCCTTCTTCTAGGACTTGTTTTTGTATTAGAAGAATGGCTCTATCCCATGGCATGGCTTTCAAAGATTCAGGGAAGACAATCATTCTCTAGGACATATGTTCATAGAAGAATGGTCCTTCTATCCCATTGTGGGGTTTTCAACATCTGTTAGGATAAATACCTTCCTGTGTCACAAACAATGATGAGGATAGGAAGAATGGTCCCTAAATCACTCACACGAGTGACTTGTATGCCGACACTCAAGGAGGTGATAAGTCTACTGGCATGATCTATTCAACATTATCCTTCCCCATGCTCATGTGAAATGGATGGATTTGTTTGAGACCATTACGCCATCACCTCCATAGCTAGAGGGTGTTGATATTATATAGCTACGGAGGCATTAACCTCCATGTGTAGCCTATGACTAGAATATAATATTCCAGAATCAAGAGAAAACCTAAAAAAAATTTGTGAAAACCATACACAAGTCATCTCAAGAAAAGAATTCAATATTAAAGCATTATCTCTAGAAGGACCAAAGTCATCTAGAAAAGTGGACAGAACCACTATAAGTAGAGGGTTCTTGAGCTCATTTGTACTTACTCACCTCTAATGACTTTCTCAATTATAGCACAAGTTTAGGGGCTATAAATGTAAGCATGAAGGTGGATTCTTGGTGATTCTCTTGGTCTCTCTAGTGTTATATAGCCTAAGACAGGGTGCCTTCCTACCTTATAGTATCTCTTGGTGGTATTATTAATGACATTATTGATGGTATTTGTGATATTCTCGGTGGTATTCTCATTATGCAACCTGCAATTGGCTGCGCTGAGGTTCTTGTTTTTTGGTTTTGGGACTATCTATCTGGTGCAATATATTTGGAGAAAGATAAGCTCTTGGTTATTTGTTGGTTACATTGCTTCTTCTAGAATCGCTCTATCCACAAAGGTTAAGGTGCTCGTGGGTGGTTACAATCCCATGGTTAAGGACAATAGTGATATTGTTCATGGTAAAATGAGCACAACAATGTTTTAACATAGTCATCAATGAACAAAATAAAATAATATTCTCCTTGCATACTATTTGTTCTTGTTGGCCCACATAGGTTAGTACGCACAAGTTCAAATGGTTTTGAGGTGGTGAATACCTTTCATCTTGAATCTTACTTTTGTCTACTTCCCATGTTGGAAGTGCTTATATACAAGGTTTGAAGGTTTTATAATTTTGGCATACCTCTCACAACTCCCTTGTTACTTACTTTTACCAAATTATCAAAAATTTTGTGTCCCATTCTTTCACACTTCATAGCCAATTTTCATCTATTTGGCTCATGTAAACATTTTTCTTCTTTTTGTATTTAAGATATACATCACTTCATGTCCTTTGTAGAAGCTAATAATTTCTAGAGTCTTCTTTTCTAATATCACATTTTTAGAGTAAAAAATGAGAATGTGTTCTTGATCATATGTTTGGTTCACACTAAGAAGATTAGGTTTCAAATCTTCAAATAATAACATTTCTAGTCCTTACACTCCCAGACCACCTTCCCTACCAAGTACTGTGCAGAGACACTGTCTCCAAACAACACTTCTTTCTTTTGAAAATTGCCGAATTTGTTCTCGATCCTCATGTCATATGTTGTAAAACAATCCACCTCATCTACACACCACTTCCACTCTTTCTATATCTAAGTACAAAATGACACCCACATCTTTGCTCTTACTTTCATTTACATCTCTTTATGCTCTTTAGAAAGTTTTAAAGCATTTGTCTTCATGGTATATTCTAATAATTTGCAATTACTATCTTTATGACCATAATTGCTACACTTTTGGTAACACTTGATGTTGCAATCCAGTGAGAAAATGAACTATAGCTCTACTCCCTGATTTCTACCAGGACTTGTTGTTCATATGCACACATCCTGAACACTTTTAAGATAGTTCTTTCTATAAGACTTTTACAATCTAACGATTCCAGCCCAAAATTATGACACAAAACAAACAAACCTGTTGTTGTTGATACCTTTCTGGGGTTGTTCTTATTGGAGTAGTATTTCTTTTGTAATCATTTATTTTTGGAGAGGGTGTATATATCTATTGAGTAGAGTTAGTATTTATATGGTTCTTTTATATTTTGAAGGATATCTGAAGGGAAACTTCTTAAATCTTTGGATTTTTATCACTTTCCTGTATTTCAGATTTTAAGCCTTTATTAGTTTCCTTGTGATCATAACCCAGTCTATCCTTATTACTTGATGATATTTGATTATTAAGGATGTCATCCAAGCTTTTTGAACTACTTTCAAACTTTGAAAGGTTAGTTCCTTTTTCAAGTTTCCATCTTAGAATAACTCTTTTAGTCTCTAATTTTTCACATTTTGTTCCTCATTATTACATTTAACTTAATACTCTATTCAATTATTTTAGCTTCATGTAGTTGAGTTTTCAAATTAATAATGATTTGTTCTATTTTACTGATCTCTTTCAAGACTTCTTCTTCTCTTTGATTGTTTTTATTTTATAATACATAGTAGTTTCTTCTTTTAATGATTTTGTTCTTCCTTTTACATCTTCTAAGTTCTTGGAGGACACTAATGAGTTCTCCATCAAGATCAATTTCTCCTTCAACTTCTAGATTTTCTTCATTTTCATAATTACCATATTCAATGGTGCCAGTTTGAGTTTATATTCCCATAAATAGAACCTTTATCATCATCTTCATTGATTCGATGAGCTATCTTATTTAGAATAAACTTTTTTATTTTTCTTATAGAATTTCTTTTAGTTTTGGGATTTACTCTTTTTATGTTCTTTCCTCAAGTTGTAAGCTTCTTCATCATCAGTATATTTTTTCCTTAGGATAAGGACATTTGTGCCAAGGTTTCCAATTCTTTCCAATGCTTGAAGAATTTGAGAGGTACCCTTTGTATTTTTTATATCCTTTCTTAAGTTTCTTAACAAATTTTGCTTCTTCCTCATCATATATGTCTCAAATTTCTTTCTATGTAATGTCCCTCCAACCGATGATGACTCATTAGACTATACGAATCTTGTAGGATATATTCAACAAAGAAAAGGAGATATAAGTATCAAACCCCAAAGAGATATTAAATAAAATCAACAATTATGTTTTATTGAAGGGGAATTAAGTGAGGGTTTGATTTGGTCAAAAGAAGAAAAATCTAGAAGAATCCTAAGAAGAATAAATAGAGGGGTAGCCTACCTTTGGCATTGTTGGATTTTATATGTATTGTGTGCTCTTGTAGACAAAATTTTCGTTAGGATTTTGGGGAAAACCCTTCCATTGCAGATGAAGTTTGATGGTGAAATACCCACTCTAGCTAGACAAAGAGAGGTATTCATCTGGAGTCTTTCCTGGGTTTTGTTAGAGTTAGAAGTCACTCCTAGATTGTGGTAGAAGAGCTCGATGCCCATCAATTTTATGTCACTGATTGGTTTTATAAAGGGTGATCGACTGGGAGTAAACTCAATACAATATCATATAACTGCACTTAGAATTCCAGGCTATGCATGTGAGGTCTTAATCTAACTTTAGTTAGTAGGTAGTAGTAAGGGTGAGTGGAAGGAAGACATATGTGAGAAAGTGAAAAGGTCTGTTGTGAGCATCAAGCTTTCAATAGCCTGAAGAGGAAAATTAAACACAAGAATATTGAAAGAAATCATGACAACGTTACAATAAAAACTTTATATAACACTGTCACAATAATTCATGTGAATCACTAATCATAAACTTCAACATCAGATGGAAACCAGATGGAATAAGCAGCTGACAACAATGAATAGAAATTCTAATATATAGACATAACTGTGAAAAACAAGGCTTCTCATTAAAAACTTATACAATAGGGTTTAGCCTACCCTAGCCCAAATGGATAAAAATGGAAAAAATGCCTTCATATCAGCAGAAACCCATGTAAGCCTGAGTTACTGCATTAGCTACATTACATCTCAGATGTTTGATCAGATCTGTACCTCTAGACCATTGCATCTCTGACTGGACACCACCGTGTCTTGGAATCCAGCCTTACAAGGAGTTGACAAGACAAATTCCTCCTGACTTTTCATTGGTGGGTGGAACGATGTCCACCACCACCAAACGCCACTAACTACTTCCTAGATCTCCAAATGGCCTCAGCCAACTCTGCACTTTGGGGACAGGTCTTCACTGCCACCCCTGATCTACTAAACCACTTCACAAGGACACATGGAGGACGGAAGACCTGTGCACTTGACAGCTTAATGGATGAACTCAAGTGACCAAGAAGCAAGATTTGGCATACTAGATTTGGAAGTGAGATGAGGAGAGGCTAGTGGAAGGATGTGGCAGATCTTGTGGAGGCCAAGAAGATAAGGGTAGGATGATTTGGCTCTAGGAGAACCTGTCTCTTATAACAGGACCATGTGGTAGGGAGAGGGACAAGTGTGGGAATACAAGAGGGAGCTTAAACGAAATGATATTCCACGAGGGGTGAGTGAAGGTAAGTGGTGGTACAATGATACAAGGGGGGAAGCGAAAGATTTGACTGGTGGGACAGAGGGCCTAGTGGAACACAGTGGAAAAGTGAGGAAGGGGGATCATAATTTGAGAGGTGCCATTAATATAGGCAGCCCACACCTGAAAACCACCTACATTCTGATGCTTCATCATTAAAGGGAAGATTTGTTAAGTCCTAATATTGGCCTAATAACCCTTTAATTTAAAATGCATTATATTAGTACCTATTTTTTTTATGTCGGGTTTAGGCCATTGTTTGTAATTATACGTCCTAGTCTCTATATATACCAAGGATGATGCATTTTGAATCATCTTGTACTTCTGAGCATTTATGGGGTATGAGGTTCCTCCTCGAAGAGGTTTACTATATGAAATTATCTCTTTTCAAGGTGTTGATACTTTTTCTACATTTTTCATGTCATATTGATATTTGGTTCTACATATGGCATTAGAGCTCAAGGTCTTGGGTGGGGTTTTAGTCGCTACATCTAAGATACCTGGAATTTTGCTATAATTTTTATACAATTTTCCAGAAGGAACGGCTTGGAGAATATTTTAGTGCTATAGATCACAAGTAATGCTTAACAAAATTCAGCCCCGAGGGCCTTTTAATTTCGGAGATACATCCTGTGCGATATAGGGTTTTGGAATCTTCCTGAATCGAGTCATTGTGGAATTTTTCTATAAAACTTGTCCTGTGAAATTTTCGCACTTAAAAATCTGGAGGATATTTATAGAAATTGGTAAGGTATCTATGGTAAACAGTTCATCTTCTAGGTCATATTAAATCTGTAGATACACCCTATGTAAGATAACGTATCTGACTAGTCCCATTGACTAGTCTCAAGACGCCCCTGCAAAACAACTCATAACTTTTCCTAGAGCATCCAAACTGAGGGACTAGTTTCACTGGGATCATGGACAGCATTTAGCATTTTTAGAGCAAGTTTTAGAATTTGAGACACTATTTTAAAGGGCATGCTATAGCTAAGTGAGATCTCCTGAAAGCAAAATCGCAAGTTGTAGGGGAAAGCATTTATAAATCTACTAAGTACAACTAATTTTGATCGACTGGAATTGCAGAGAAGAAATATCAAAGAACTACATAAAATAAAGTTTTCATACCCGTAAGGGCCAAAATTTTGGAGAGATATAATATAAGAAATATTTTCTAGCAGAACCAATTTCAAAATCATGTCTGTAAGATATTTGGCCAACATGGCACCTAAAAAGGGAACTTCTATACCAAATAAGCCTCCAGTAAAATCCTTACGCGGACTCTTTTGACTTAAGGTGAAGAAATGTGTATTACAAATGAACTACAAAAAGAAGATGGATTCAATGGAAGCTATGTTGATACCAGATGGATGGTTTGGTATGGGAGATCATGGAAGTATTGAAAATTTTGTAACAGAAGACACTTGAAAGTGAAAATGCATCCCAAGGAATTCATGATGAGGACACAAGGAGAGAATCAAGAATGAAGAAACTCCAAATTTGGTTTGAAGACCAACCACGCTCCTAGATTGATATGCGAGGAAGTTTGATGGCAATGACCCAATCATATCGATCTTCTGGGATGGAGCAATTCTTGATCTCCATAATGTGCTACATAATAAAAGGTACAAATTGTTTCTTTATATTTAGAACCTAATCAATTTGTATGGTATCGATGGCTTTGTTCTCAAGTAAATCACTCTTCATATTTGGACAATTTTCATGGAAGAAATGATAGCACACTATGAGGATACAAGGAGCAATACCTTTCTTAGCCATCAATTGATAAATCTTAATCAAAAGGGTTCAATTACTAAGCACATTGAGAACTCTGTGATTAGAATTATAAAGGTAACTGATATTCAGATGAGTACTTTGATTTATGTATTCATAGGAACTTAAAGGATCACATTCAACATGAGGCTTACTTTGGAACCCAAATCATTGAGAATGCATTTAAGGTGGCAAGAAATGTTGGAAAGTAAAAATATGGTTGAGGTCTTACTAGAAGGACCTATCTTAACATCTATAGAGAGAGAAATGTGCCTTCCATAAAACACCAACCCATAAGGTTGACACCAACAATTGGAGGAAAGAAAAGAAAAAGGCCTATGCTTTAATTGTGATGTTAGCAATGCATGGACATAAGTGCAGGAGAAGAAATTATTCTCATAGATTGTGAAGAGGAAGAAGAAGAAGAACAATACCATCTCAAGATGAAGACAGAAGCAATTTCATTTGAAGAGCTGACTCCCATGATATTGTGTAATGCATTAATGGAACATTACCCTCAAACCCTCAAGATCGAAGGATACATCAAAAGAAAAAGGTAATAGTCCTAATTGATTCCGGCAAGATTTCATAATTTCGCTTCACTATAAATTAGCCAAAGATCTCACTCTCTTTGTATATCGAAAGCTATAGTTTTGCAATGATGTATTATAGAGGAACTATCAATTGCTCAGAAAATGCAATAAGACTTGATCTTACTATGGGGAAATATGTAATGAATAGTCCAATGATTGCTATACCCATGGGTGAAAGTGTGTATGTTGCAATTAGGAATCCAATGGTTACAATCATTAGTAATAGTGACTTTTAATATTCAAGAACTTTTCATGAAATTTTCATTGGCAAGAAAATAAATTGAGTTAAGAAGAATCACAGGGAAACCCAGTAACTCAATTTATTTTCCTTCAAAAGAAAATTTCATGAAAAGTTATTGAAAAAAGTGGCATCAAGGCATTATTGCACAATTATTCTCACTAGATGCTCAACATCTAAGCCATCTATTCTGAAGATTCCAAAGGATCATTGATAAGCATTCCAAAGTATTTGAATATATTCCTAAAGGTCTTCCACCCACTGAAATCATGATCATGAAATTCAAATAATTCATGGGAGTGTTCCTCATAACATCAAGACATACATAATTCCCTTACGCCTTAAGAGTGAAATTGAGCCATGGTTGAAGAAAATGTTAGAGGTTGGCATAATTAGACCTAGTCAAAGTTCCACTGGACACAAAGGGTAATGGTATTCAAGAAAGATAGCCATGGCATATGTGTACAGATTATAGAGAGCTCAACAAGATCACTACAAAGATTAAGTTTCATTCCCATCATTGATGAATTGTTAGATGAACTACATGGAGCAATCTATTTCACAAAATTGGATCTCCGCTTAGGGTATCATCAGATCAGAATGAAATGAAGGCTGAAGATATCCCAAAAACAACATTCAACCATGAAGGCCATTATGAATTTTTGGTCATGCCTTTGGTCTGTTGTCAGTCCTAATACACACTTGCAAACATGATCATAGTCCAACTCACTTAGTGTGTCCAGAGGCACAATGCCTAGGTTCATAGTCCACATCGCCACCTTGACCTGAACCTCTTCCCTCTAGGCTTACTCATAGGGAATCCAAGGGGGGTAGAACCTAGCTACTATATTTGATTTAACTTTGAAGTTCTAGGTGTTGGTTTTAAATTGTTAGAAGTCTTGGGGAAAACTAACCTAAGATGCTAAAGCAACAAATGCAAAGTACAAGATTAGTCAGAAGCAACCCTTTTCCCTAAGTCAACTATGACTAGTGCCTGGTTGGGTAAGGGTTCAACTAAGTTTAAAGGTGGTTCAATTACAAAAATATTACAAGTAAAAATATGTTTAAACTATCCCCACAAACAAGCATATAATTACTTACAATAAAGAATAAGATGTTACAATACTACACACAGAGCATAAATGAACAAGATATGCAATGATGCCCAAAGTGAGAGTTTAGGGAATATTTAACTCAAGATCAATCACATGAAGCCAAGCATGCTCATAATAGCACTTACTCTATTGGAGGTCTCTTTCACTGATTAGAGATCTCAGAGACACTTGAATGAGATTAAACCTATAGGATTAATGAGATCAGAACATCATCTGAGATCCCGACTGAGAATTTAAATTAAGTAAATTTTATTTCTCTCCTAACTATGTTTGAGCCTTAAACCTCCTCCTCCTATAGCTAAAATAAATCATGGGTGCTTCAAGATAGTAAGCCACCCAGGCCCACTCCTAGCTTCCATTAGGCCTGGAGAAGAGAGCTCGAAAGGACAATTCACATGGAGCATCATGGGACGCACCCTCACCATTTCCCTTCTCAAGTTGTTTCCTCAAACCCGCTTTTAGATGGTGGAGATGGCTGAATTAGGCCATCCAAGCTGTCTAAATGATTATTATGAATCGCGGGTGAGTATTTAGGTGTGTTTGAAGTGTTTCATGAGTGTTTTAGGTGTCCGAAAAGTGATTTATGCCCAAAACCGAAAATGCAAAGTGCTTGGAATGATGTGTTGTGAAAGCAAATATTTAAACCATAAATACATGAACATGAATGTAATAGATTATAAGATAAACATGTTTAACATATCCACATCATTCATCATCCATAACATGTAACTTTGCAAAGAAATAAAGCAAGGGCAAGAACAACTCACAACAACATATAGCAAATGAAGAATGAAACCACTTAACCATGTACAAGTATTGCATATATGAATGTGTTAAGTGAAATAAAGATTTGCTGAAATAAAGATCTAGGTCCCACACCATTCACATATCCAATGAACAAGAATAAAAGTATGAGAGTTATGAATGCCCAAGAAATAAGATTGCTTTAAGATACAAATTTAACCATGTAATCTATCTCATCTAAGGCACCATGCTTAAAGTGCAAAATATTTGCAAGAAGAAAACTCAAAGCATGTAAATGTAACTATGCCTTAAGGGCTTAAACTAAGATGATATAATAAATATGATTATTCTAGAGCATACTAATCCATTTGAAACATATAAAACATCACATATCTATAGCATCCTAGCCATACAATATTGGAGGTTACTCTCCAAAGGTGTAGGCAAATTAATCTTAAACAAAACTTAGAAATGTAAAATGAGCAAAACTGACTCAATGGCACAAGGTGGGAGGCAAGCCTACCAACGTTGTGCCAAAGAGGGCTGGAAAAGAAAAACTTAAATGAAACCTAAAATTCAGGCCCAACGATTTTGGTGGGTTGGCTTGGCCAATCACTCCCAAGGTGTAGGCAACCAAAACTTGCTGAAATGAAAGAGAGGCTAAAGAGATAGCCACCAATCATCTAGATGAAATTTCTAGTGCTGTGTGGTGCCTTGATGTAGCCAAGACTCTCCAAATCAGATCTGATATACCGGCAAAAACAACAAGGTTTCCCTTGCTAGGAGAGCCACACACAACAATACAAGCTTGAAAAATTTTCGCTTTTTTAGGGCAAAATTTCCCTTAGGAAATTTTATGAAAAATTTTAAGCTTTTGTGACCATAAGACTAAGTATGATAACTGAAATATGGGCTGCAACAGAAATATAAGAAGAAGAAGAAATATGAGAAGCTTGCTTGGAGTGTATGAGAGTCTCAAAGAATAGACTTTACCCAAGGCACATCTAATGAAAGTTGAAACCCTTGAGGTTCAACCTAAAAACTCACAACACAACAGCATGCATACAATGGATAATATGGAGAGTTAAGGTAATAAGTGAAATACATGCACATTATCTAGCTAACCACATATATAGGTTCACAAGAATACTCTTTGCAAACCTACTCAAATAAAATACTATACCCAAGATCCATTCACATGCATCAGGTCAAACTGAAAGATTATACCCCACATAAGCCTACGATAAAAATATTTGTAGATCTTTCCTAAAATATCCTCCACCTTTATTGCTTCAAGAAGAGAGGTGTTGGAGAAATACTTACTCCAAACTCTAGAGCCAAAGAGTGAAATGATGGAGCAATGAGAGAGAGAGAGTGGAAATCAAGTAGCATAACAATAGCTCAAGATATGGTGAGTTGAGAGTGAGAAATGAGATCTATTTATACTTGGAGACAAACCTACCTCTCTTGTATCAATGCCAAGTGTCCACCACAAAGCAAATGATTAGATCTCAAGGCTAGGGCGCAGTATCTAGGGTTTAAAAGCTAGATCTAGGGTGAAAAAAATGTAGGAGGTGTTGACCAAGAACAGGGTGGGAGGCCTTGGGATTGATGCCAAGGAAGGTGAGAGGATCCCCAAACAATTAAAAATCATTTGTGGAGTCTCTAGAAGAGGGGCGGAAATTCCTCTTGGAGGCTAAAAAGGTGAAAATGAAGGAATGGAGGGGATTAATGAAATAAAAGGAGGATCATCCTAGGAGGTGATGTGGGGGTCAAAGGGAGTCATAATCTTGGCGAGAGGACCCAAATAAGTCAAAACAACCTCCACCAAGGAAAACGTTAATCCCCCTAGGGGGCATGATTTTGAGTGTAGAAGGTGGGAAAGGGTTAGAATAGGTTGGAAAAGGTTGGGAGGGTTATGTTATTCTTAGGAGGCTCTCTAACCATGATTTCAATATTTCACATCATCTAACTCATTATTACAATTATTGAGATTTCGACATTGCTATGCAATTTCTAGTAATTAAAATTGTTGTTTTAACTGGACTGACTCCTGGTGGACAAATGCATAACAAAACTTGTCCGACTGAAATGGGAATTTGGTCCATGGGTGTAGGGGGTCTCTTTATCTTTTTTTTTAGTACAAATACCTCTATCAAAAGTCCAAGGACCTGCCAATATTTGTTCAAAAACATTTAATTAATTAAATAATTAAAATCTCCAACCTTAGAAAATTAATTAAATTTAATTAATTAAAAACCTATATAGACTCTAGGACAAAAATTCCTCAAGTGAAACTTTCTGCAATGTCTAACATGGTAATTTAAATCATTCTAACAATAGTTACCAAAGGATGAGACCATTAGAACGTCGCTCACCACTTTGGGAGGAATTATTGCAAGTGTGAGGGAAAATCATGGAAATCAACCAAAGCAGAAAAGCCCAAATTTTGGACAACTTGATGATAAAAAACCCTCGGTGAAAAATAACTCTCCCAATGAAAAACATCCCAAGGTACTCCTAATCTAACTATGTCCACAATGACAGACTTCTTATTATATTATTAACCCATGCAGTAAAAGGAAATTTCGTTTACAATTTTTTGTGTTGGAGGCATAAAAGATGCCTCCAAGTAGAACCAAATGTCTCAAAATACCTGCATCTGATGATGAATATCTTCATATTACGGAGTTGAACACTAGTGATAAATGGGTGGTCAACAGGCCTTACAATGCACTCTTCCACATTCCAAGGGTTACGAATTCCATTTTCAATCCCTCCTTCAAAAATTTGTGCTAATATTTTGATGATATACTAATCTATAGAAATTCTTGGGAGGATCATGTGCTACATATTGACAAGGTGCTACAACTAATAAAGGAGCAACAACTATGCCAAACCATCCAAAATGTTTCTTTGAGTAAAGGAGGTAGAGTATTATTGTATCTCATGAAGGGTGTCCAGCACACCCTAACAAGATTAAGGCCATGATGGACCTGGTCGACTCCAAAACATTAAAGAATATTAGAGGATTTTGGGTTTGATAAGTTACTAACGCAAGTTTGTTCGGAACCATGGAAGAATAACATCACCTTTAATGGCACTAACTAAGAAGGATGCATTTTCATGGACTCCAGAGGCAACTAAATCTTGAACAACTTAAAGAGGTGATGTGTAAAGTTCCGGTCTTGACCACCTGCACTTCACAAAAACCTTTATTGTGGAAATGTGATGCCCTGAAATGGAATTGGTGCTGTCCTAATGCAAGAAGGAAGCCCCCTAGCTTTTTTGGAAAGTCCACCACTCAAGGGAAATGACTACACAAACCCATTTATGAGAAAGAAATGATGGCACACACATGCATTGAAGAAATGGGTGTCCTTACCTAATAGGTAGGGCACTCTGTCAAAACAGATCATGATAGTCTTAAAAACTTCTTGGAACAAAGACTAGTCTCAAGAACAACAAAATGGGTAACCAAGATATTGCCATGATTTGAAACTGCCTTATAAAAAAGGGGAATAAAAATGTTGTGGCGGATGCACCTCAAGAAAGGATGAAGATGTTGAGGCCCTTTCTTATATTCTTGATCATCCAACCCGATTGATAATAGAAGAAAGGGATGAATGAAGAATGGACGTAAAAGTGTGGATTCTTTAGTCTAAAGGTTGTGTAGTAGGATTCTGCATCGTGATATATTTTACAAGGAAATGATTCACTATGGTACAAAGATCATGATATTATGCAAGAACTCCCAACTCAACAAAAAGATACTATTGAATTGCACACCTCTCTAGTAGGAGGGCACTCGGATTTTTGACAACCTACCATAGAGTTAAGAAGGAATTTTTTTGGATGGACTTAAACTCCGATGTTCAGTTAGTCAGGGCGTAATGTTTGGTTTGCCAACAAAATATAGTGGAAACAATTAAGACCCCAGTTCTTTTATAACCATTATCCATCCTAAGTCAAGATTGGGAGGAGGTTTCCATGGATTTGATCATGGGTTATTAAAGTTTGAAGGAAAGAGTGTCATCGTGGTGATTGTTGATAGACTGACTAAGTACACACACTTTGTGCACTTTCATCCTTTCAAAGCTAGTATACACCGTGATTCATGGACAGCCTGTGCTATGGTAGCCCAAAGATTACTAGGTGACAGATCCCATTCTTCATCGGGACATTTTGACATAATTATTTTCTTGTTTGGGTACTAATTGGCTCATAGGCTCATCCTATCATCCCTAATCTGATGGACAACCGAGATAGTGAATAAATGTATCTAAGGATACCTTCATTGTTTTGCCTCTAATAAACAAACATATTGGTTCTAAATGGAGTTATTCTTTAAGTGTATTGGTGGTATAAAATTTCCTTTCATACTGCAACAAAATGACACCATTTATAGAACTTTTATGGATACCACCATCCTTCCATCACTTCTTCTCTAAAAGAAAAATCTAAGGTTCAAGTAGTGGAAGATCACATCGAGAATCAACAACAAGTTCTCCAAATCTTAAAGGACAACCTGACCATGGCACATAATCGCATGAAACACCTGTGGGTTCAAACACCTCAGAAACACCCCTAGAGGGTCTCTCCAGTACAATACTTGGTCAATAAGGAAATATTTGACTTCTTTGAGATTTAAATCTCTTGCCTTACTCTTCCCCATTTCATCAGGGGTCTTTAATTCTAGCATAAAATGTATGATATCTCTATACCAGGTGCACTCTACTAGTGGAGGACTATCTTGAGGATTCCCATCAGACAATTCAGCCTATTGATTTCCTGAGCAACCATCAATGAATTTAAGACCCAAGGATTTGCAATTTGATTCATCCAACAACTTGTTTAAAAACTTCCCTTTAACCAACTTGGTTGGGTTAATCTCTAGGTCAAGCTCAAGGATCTTGGAAATCCACTTGCTTCTTTTCCCGTCTATGTCAGGTTGAATGAGAATGTCCTTCATAGAAGCTAAAGGAACATATGCAATGATTTTTGAATGAAGAACACATATTTTGAATGCTTTAAGGGCCTTAACCAAGGCATAGGCTTGCTTCTCCATGATGTCATATTTGACCTATGCATCTCTTAATGCCCTGCTAAAAAATGAAATGGGCTGCTCCAGCCCTTCAACATTCTTTTGTAATAGAACGACTGCTACTGTATGAAAAGAAGAAAAAGAAAAAATTAGGAAATCCTTGGAATAATCAGGACTGATCAACACAGGTGCCTCAGTAAAATATTTTTTATTTGGATAAAGGATTCCCTGGGTTCAACAATCCATTTTACTTCATCTCCCTTTCTAAGCATGGCTGTGATGTGCTTCAGAAACTCAACAAAATTTGAGACAAACCTCCTTAGAAAGTTAATCTTGCCCAGGAAAGCCTGGATTTCCGTCTTGGATCTGGGAAGTGACAGGGTCTGAATTTCCTACACCCTAATGGAATCAATTCTCACTCCTTCTGATCATACTATATGGCCTAACAAATTTCCCTTCTCCATAGCAAACAAATATTTCTTGGGGTTTAAGGAAAGGCCAAATCTTCTGCATTTCAAGAAAACCTTCCTCAAGTGACAACAATGCTTTTTATCAGATCTAGAGAAGACAGTGATGTCATCCAGATAGATTACCACAAACTAATATTTCTCCCCAATGAAGTCCATGTCCATGGCTCACTAAAATGTTGCTCCTACATTCATCAATCCAAAAGGCATTTTGGCATACATGAATGTGCCCCAAGGAGTGGTGAAGGCTGTTTTTTCTCTATCCTCAGGCAGAAATGATATCTGATTGTAGCCAGAAAAACCATCAATCATGGATATCTTGGATGCACCAGTTACCCTCTGCAATATATGCTCC
The DNA here is from genome assembly GCA_010110895.2 of Picea sitchensis. Lineage (NCBI taxonomy): Eukaryota > Viridiplantae > Streptophyta > Pinopsida > Pinales > Pinaceae > Picea > Picea sitchensis. The sequence continues at coordinate 59,307 of SNQJ01S0016461.1, forward strand.
ATTTTAGGTAGGGGGTAATTTTCCTTTCTTGAGCTTCTGTTCAGGTTCCTGAAATCAACACAAATTCTGATTTCTCCACTCTTCTTTGTTACTGACACCATATTAGCCACCCACTCATAATGTCTCAAAGGGACTATGATTTGGGCATCTAACAACTTCTTCACTTCTCTCTCCATGACAGATAGTAACATGGGATTAATCTATCTTAGCTTTTGCCTGAATGGCTTAGCCTCTTCTTTCAGTGGGACCTTGTGCTCAATGACATATGTGTCATAGTTCTTGAGGTCTTCATATGTCTAGGTGAACACATCAGAAAATCATTTTAATAACTCAACATACTCGACTCTTTGCTCCCTTGACAGGTTGCTTGACAACTTGACGAACTTAGGATCCTCCTTTGTGCCAATATTGCACTTCGTTACCTCAACATACTCATTTGAAACCATACCCTTTACTGCCACATCATTCCAATCGAACAATCTTTCTAAAGGAACTAGTCCCTTTGGAATGTGATTGCTAGGCAACTGAACAATATGGTGATTAGAAATTTTATTTAAAAATACCTCAGGGTGAGGTCACCTTCGGGATCAGTATCTTGATCAATGTTCAATGCAGAGAATTCATAAATAGACTCAAGAAATTTTCTGATTTCAAGATCATCCTCAAATACCTTCCAATGCTTGATATTGTCCGGTACAGATGGCCTATATCTTATTTGAACATCATATTTGATCTTAGGTGGCAAAGGGATCCTAAACAGGCTAGCTGAGACATATAGGGAATCAACCAAAGTATTTTCCTCTCTTGGAACAAATGAAATGCTGAAAGCTGAGAAGAAATTGTCAATCAAGTCCCATACCTTATTTTTGTAACTTCTGAGCCGAGGATGTTTAGCCCGATAAGCATTTCTAACCTGTTGGACTATCAATTCAGCATCTATGAACACTTCTACCTCTGCAATTTTCATTTACTTTGTAGCCCTCAAACCTAAAACAAGAGCTTCATATTCTTCCACATTATTGGTAGTTTCAAATTCTATCTTGTATGACAGGGATATGGTTTCCTGACAAGGTTACACAAAAACCACTCCGATACCAACACCCTCACTAGAAGAGGCTCCGTAGAAGAACATATTCCACATAGAGGTAGTTTAAGGAGGGATATCAGGATAGGAAATGGGCTACTTTCTGACTTCAAGAGGAGCTTCAGGGGTATCAGTGAGATGCAACAAAATAGACCCCAAATCAGTGTCAAGTGAAAAGATAAGGTGATTAGTGGGATCTGCTTCATCACTAACAATGTAGGTCAGCTGAGCTTCTCTGTATAGTCTTCTGTGTTTTCCTCCAAATACTGGGATGGTGGCATATGTAAGGTCCATCTGTAATGTTCCTCCAAGATTTTTAATCCAAGATCTTGACAGTAGCATGACAAACTTGGGAGGAACATTAGCTACCACAACGTCCATGACCACACCCTTCATTGGTAGCTGAAATAAGGACACCACCAGGTCTTTGATGACTCTAAGACATTGTACCCTCCTTGAATCAAAAGAGTACAAATCATGATAGGCCTTTGTTACTTCCAGTCCCAATTCTTCCATGACTATTTTGGGCATGAGGTTATGGGAACCCCCTGAATCCATTAGGCAGTTATGCAACACCTTATCATGTATGTTCAGGGATGTGTAGAAGGGAGGGGATGAGTCATGTCTGTCTTCCACCATGGGACCTAGGATGACTGCTTTCTTTTCATCTTGGAGATTTACTGAGTCTGTGGCAAGCTAAGGTGGCTCAGACAACATCAGTTTGGAGAGGGACCTTTTGAAATCTTCATTTTTAACAAGTTCCGAGAGGGGTACAGGAATTATGATCTTTTGAATTTCATGCTCAAAACTAAAGGAGGAAGGAGGCTTAGGAATTTCCCTCACCTCTGGGACAGGGGATTTGGCTATTGGAGAGATATTCTAAGCTTTCTTTTCCTTGGCAGTGTTCGTTGCAGGCTTAGTAGGCCTTTCTGCTAGAAGAGGCTGATCAGAGATATCAGACTTCCCTTCTTTCTTCTTTGACATGAGGTTATACCTGTTAGGACTCTTGTCTTTGTATTTCTTCCCTTTACCTAGTTCATTGATTTGACTGTCAATGAGGGATTCTTCATATGCAGACTGATTCAAATGGGGAAAAGGGGAGGTGTCTTCAATACAGTGAATTTCAGGGTCAAGCTCCTCCTCTTCCCTCTCCTCATCATTAACCATGTTATTTTGGAGAGGGGATTGAATCCTTTGATCATCCCTATCTCTGTTCCTTTGTTCCCTTGGCATAACCTGTGGCACATTGTTATTAGGCCTTCTGAAACCTCTGTTATCAATATTTTCAGGATTTATGTACATGGGCTTCCCTTCTAACTCCAACCTTTCCATTCTAGCCGAAAGTGTTTTTAGCATCTTAGTTACTTCATCCATCTGAGGGGGAAGGGCAGAGTAACCGAATGTGGAGGTTGAGGTAACACAAGGGGAGCATACCTAGCAGCTATTATAGCCTCCATTATGGTCATGGGGGAATTTTCTCCTTCCATAGGAATATTAGGTGGAGGAGAACTAGGAGGAGAAGGGGTTTGAATAGGGGAGAATGGAACTAAGCTTGCAGGAGGAAAGGGAAACATTGGAGGATTTAAAGAGGAGGATACTGGGTTTAGTAAGACAGAGGGCTCTGTTATCACAACAGTAGAAACAGTAATAGGAGGAGGGGTGGTAAATCCTAGGGTAGGAAAATTTTCTGAATTCCTCGGTCTAGACTAGGCTGCAACGTCAGGGGAGATAGGAGTGACAAGATTTTTTCCCTCTAGTCCCAGACCAAGAGAATAAATATTAGCAGGAACACTCCCAAAGTTTAGAAAATGAGAAACTTCAGTAAAAGGTCTGCTAGGAAACTGAGAAGTAGATAATGGATTTTCTAACAAAGGAAGATGGGAATTGTCAGAAATACTTGGTTCAATAGTAGAAGCTCCTTCTTTGAGGGCCTTTTCCTTTCTGACAAGCTTCTCTGGATCTTCTTTATATGTAACTAGAGGCAACTATGGATGAGACTATGTGTGTCTTCCCCTTGAAGCCACAACTGAAACAGTAGGTTAACCATAGTGGAGTGGTCACAATAGAGTCGCCAGGTGCAGAGTAGAAATATTCAAGGGCTCTGATGCCTGATGCACCTTCAGAATCAGAGGCTCAATGCCATTCAGTTACAGGGAAAATATTCAACTTCGTCCTCGGCAACAACGCCAAAAATGTTAGTGTCAAAAGTCACTCCTGGATTGCGGAAGGAGAAGATCTTGATGCCCATCAGTTTTATGTCATGATTGATTTATAAAAGGGTGATCGACTAGGAGTAAAATCAATACAATATCATTTTAACTCATAATTCCGGACTGAGGCTATGCATGGACAAGTGAGGTCTTAATCTAACTTTAGTCAATAGGTTGCGGTAAAGGTGAATGGAAGGAAGACATCTGTGAGAAAGTGAAAAGGTATGATATGAGCATCAAGCTTTCAAAAACCCGAAGAGGAATAATTTAAACACAAGAACATTGAAAGAAATCGTGACAGCATTACAATAAAACCTTTATATTATTGGAAGATTGGTTGTTGTCATTGATGTCAACCCTAGTCATGGGTTTTGGACTGCAATATTGATGAAGGTATTTGGTTTTGGGACTGCACATTGATGAAGGTATTTGACATGAAGGAAAATGCACATGCGTGATACAAAACCCATGGATGGATAGTATACATCATGCCTTTTCCTATGGTATGGCACGTCATGTGGATCCTCATGGTTGAGGAGAAATGAGTTTTGAATATGATAAAGTGAATTGTACATGTAGGCCCCTAAGATACCATTAAAGAAAAGAATTACAAACAAGAAAGTGTCAGTTGGTCCCAATATTAAAAGGAAAGGAAATAAATCAGCAAATAAACATCATTATACATTCATTTGATACAAATCTAATTTTAGAGGGAAAACAAGTAAAAGAAGGACGGATTTCAAGGAGGATGAAGTATTTTGCGATATGTTCTATTAGTATGTTATTTTCAGGTCATCTCACCATTTTTCTATAACTTTTCTAGAATGGTTCAGTAGATGTGGTGAAATCACTCATGGTATTGAGAAGAAAATATCAAGGTACCCTAGTAAAAAGTTTCAGAATCTGATTCACTATAATTATGGAGATACACCTCGTGGAAGATAGGGTTTGTGACCAGTCCTAAAGCTAGTCAATAAACAAAATTCCAAATAGCCAACTTCTTCATAAAGAATCCATATGATGTGGGATTACTTCCATTGGAAATAGTATAGACTTTTGTTTCTCTTTGTGTGCCATTTTTAGAATCAGATGTTAAATATTGAGCCATGGGTCATGTTGTAACACTGCTAATCTCCTAAATAGACCAAATTGAATAAAGTCTACCATTCTTCTATAACCTCTTTTGGGAGGATTCAAGGAGGAAAACTGGAGGAGTTTCAGAGAATACATTGAGTAATATTATTCACAGGACTGTGAGTAATCTAAGAATTGAAGAATTGCAAAAATTGAAGAAGTCTCAAGAAACATTATCAGGTTCTATGATGATTGGTTAATGGTGATGATTTAATGTAAAGTTTTATTTATCTCTCATATATTCTTGGGTGGAAGGAAGGCAAGGGGATGGAGAGTTCAAATATCTCTCGATATTGAGGATTGTATCTTCCTCTTGAGGTTTATCCCTCCCTCATTTGAAGTCAGATACCTTTGGAATTTATTACTTCCCTTAAACAATAACCATTGATTATTTCCCATACATTGTGCATGTTGTATTATGGTTTATTGGTGTAAATATTATACTAATGTTCATTTCTCATTAGATATAGTTTATTGGTTTAAGTATAAGTTGAACATGTTTTTAAATTGTACTTGATACCATTCACCTCCTCAGACAACAATTGTTATTAGAGCAGGTTGCCTTCAGTACACTTTAACCACTAGAAGGAAAATCCGAGCAAAGATGGATGACCAAGGAAGACAAATGGATTCAAAAAATTTGATGGAATAAATTATGACACCGGAGTGATAGAGTAGAAAATCACCTAATGGCTTTGGGGAGTAGACATTTCAGGCCGGGCCAAATACTATGTAATCCCAAATAATGCCCAACCAATCCAATGAGAAGACGCTTTATGATTGTAATTCAAAAGCTAGACATAAGCATTCTAGGAAGATTGGCACCAACCATTGCTAGAAAAGGTATGGGATGAAAACACTACTAAAGAGGTATGGGACAAACTCAAGAATATCTATGAAGGTGATCCAAAAGTTAAGTAGGTCAAGCTTCAACGACATAGAGCACTTGTAAATTTGAAGATGAATGAAAAAAGAAGATATTGCAACATATATTCTTAGAATTGATGAAGTTTTTAATTCTCCCATTAGAGGATTGTGTGAAGAGATCTATGAATCCTTGATTGTACAAAAGTGTTGAGATCACTCTCTCAGTGGCATGATGCTAAGGTCTCGCCATTGAAGAAACTAGGGACTTGAACAAAATGACAATGGATGAATTACATGGGACTCTATGGCATATGAAATGAGAATAGTTATGGAAAGTGACCAGACAAAAAATGAAGCAACCTTTAAATCCATAAAGAAGACAAAAAATACAAGGATAACGACCTGATGAAGAAATAACAAATTTTGTAAGAAGGTTCCGTAAGGGAAGTGGAAGATACAAGGTAAGTTGCCTTTCAAATGTTTTAACTATTGTAGAATAGGACATATTGTTGAAAACCTACTATAAAAGAGAAGTCTCAACAACAAAAAGATCTTCTACTCTAAGGATGATGACATTCCCTCGATGAGAGTGATGAAGAAGAAAATGATGGGAGGAGAAGTCCCTTCATAACCCAAGAAACCCGTGATGATGATCATAATAATTCTAAAGAAGAAGAACTACTTGTGAAGAAGATTCGCATGAAGAAACCAACCTGATTCTTCCTGGGATGTTATTATCAGTGGGTAGAGAGGGAACAAAGAAGATGAGAATCTGAAAGTTGAAGCATGTTGAAACCGGGAAAATAGCAAGCTTAGAAACACAAACATAATAATACTAAAAAGGTGAATTGAGTAGTTGTGAAGAAGAGAATTGTTAGCTTGAAAATACCATTAATAGCTTTCTGAAGGAACAATTAGAATATTATGATAAATGGAAAGAAGAATTGATCACACAAAATGGGAGCTACCATTGACAACAAAAAGTTGAAGAAGTTCAAAAAAGCACCTAAAATTAGATGAGATCCTTAGCAACAAAAGATCTCTTCAAATGACTAGAAAGGGAAATAGGATACAATGACAAATTGAAGACAACAAAAACAATATAGGCGAAAGTTGAAATGATGAAACCAACACTCTATAACAAGTTGAACAACAAGATAGAAAACTAGAATTCATAAAGAATGAGACATCAAGAAGATCCCTCTTCCATAGGGTATGAAAGCAATCATTATGAAGGAACTACATAAGAATAGATCATGAACCCGATGGACCACACCACAAAGAAGATCACTTACTCGTGTATCAAAATTTCTTCTTGGACATTGTTATACTTGTGGAAATTCCTTTGGACAAGGCAATCAATTGTAGAACTGAAAGGAATAACTATGCAAGCTACATGAATGAAGAAAATAGTAGATATGGAATGTTCAGATCCACAACATAAATTATAATCCATTTGACCCATTAATGGATGAAAATATTGTATGGTACACGCGGAAATAATCTTGGTCACAAAGCACACATTGTAGAGAGATGCATGAAGATAATCGATGTCAAATGTCTGCATTTAACCACAACATGGAAAGCGAGAAATTCCACAAAAATGAAAACCGCCTAATAAAATTGGTTGTAAAGAATGCAGAGAAGAAGATGAATGGTTCATAGACGTGGGTGCTCATCTCATATGACCTAAGATCAAAGAAAATTTAATTGAAGAAAGAGGTGGAATGTTGCATTTGGAGATAACTAATCTTCCAAAATACTTGAAGAAGGAACCAGAAGCTTGAAGTGAAAATGTAAAGCAGGGAAAGTCCCACCCTCAGTGTCAACAAAATATATGATCAAGGATACACCTCTTACGTTTGATTCCTAAAATGTAAAAATCACAGAAAATAACTCGAGAAGAATGGTTGCAACCGCAACAAGAAGACCCAACAACATATACATCCCAGACATGAAGAAGAGAGAGAAGACAAGCCACACAAAATGATTCCAAAGAAGAAAGTCCCAAAGACCAAAATAAGGATGAAGTAATATTTAGTGCCACATGTCTCGGGAGCATCCCTAAAGAAGAAGGCTACCTTTTCCATTAAAATCAGGGGGAAGTCTCTAACCTTGGCCATTGATTTCAAAGGGGAGAGAATTCTAGGATCATGATGATAGGGGGAGAATGAGTGTTTCCATCAATGCCAAAGGGGGAGATTGTTGGAAGATTGGTTGTTGTCATTGATGTCAACCCTAGTCATGGCTTTGATCAGCAAGATTGATGAAGGTATTTGAAAATAAAGGAAAATGCACACGTGATACAAACCCATGGACATAGGCACATCATGTTGTTTCTGGTATGTGGCATATCAATGGATCCTCATGGTTGAGGAGAAATGAATTTTGAAGATGACAAAGTGAATTGTACATGTATGCCCTGAAGATAATTAAAGAAATAATTACAAAATAAGAAAGTGTCAGGCTGGTCTCAATGTTAAAAGGAGGCGACATAAATTGTATAAATAAACATCATTATACATTCATTTTATACAAGTCTAATTTAGAGGGGAATAAGAAGTAAAAGAAGGGACATATTTGAGGATGAAGTCTTTGTGATGTGTTCTATGGTATGATATTTTCAGATCATCTTACCATTTTTGCTATAATTTTTTCTAGAAAGATTAAGATGGCGGAAATCAATTATGGTATTGAGAATACATTATCAAGGTACCTCCTGTAAAAATTTCATCTCTTGATTCTCTATAATTATGGAGATACACTGGAAGATAGGGTTTTGTGACCGCCAGTCAATAAACAAGGTTCTCGTAAACAATCATAACTTTCCATAATGTAATCCAAAATGTGATGTGGGTCACTTCCATTGTAAAATATGGCCTCTGGGCCAAGTGGTAATTTTTAGAATCAGAGGTTAAATATTGAGAGTGGGGCATGTCAGCATGTTGGGTCTTCTCAATAGACCAAAATTGAATAAAGCCCACCATTCTTTCTATAACCTCATTTTTGGGAGGATTGAAGGAGTGAAATTGGAGGAGTTTCAAAGAATAATGCTGAGTAAATACTAACCACAGATCATGCGACTCTAAGAATTCAAGAATTGCATAAATTAAAGAAGTCCCAGGAAGCATTATCATGTTCTATGTAATGATTGGTTAATGGTGATGATTTGAATGTAAAGTTTCATTATCTCACATATCTTTGGGTGAAGGAAGGGGCAAGGATGAAGAGTTCAAATCTCTCTCGAGCATTGAGGATTGTATCTTCCTCCTTAGAGGTTTATCTCTCCCTTTACATTTGAAGTCAGAAGCTACCTTTGGAAGTCATTACTTCCCTGAACAATAACTATTTATTTCATATCAGGCATGGTGTATTTTGTTGTATTTGTGTAACTCTTATATCATTGTTCATTGCTCATTTGTATATTTGAATGGTTTAAGTATACGCTGAAAAATGTTTTAAATTGTACTTGATATTGATCTCACCCTCCAAGATCAACATATAACATAACTGCAATGATTCGTGTGACTCAGTCAATCATAAACTTTTTCAACACTAGATGGAAACCAGATGGAATAAGGAGATGATGATCATTAGACTAGAAATTTCACATATAGATACATAACCAAGGAAAACCAATGATTCATTAAAACTATACAACAAAGAGCTTAGCTCTGCCAACGATGACAAGCAAAATGGAAAAAAATGCCTTCATACTTGGAGGAAAAACCTAAAGGTAGTTTCTGAGTTAATATTGTGACATCACTGAAGGCATTATGACTGCGATATTTACCTGGCAGTCGCAGATGTAGTCTTTGGACCACCACGACTTCTGATCATATGCCACCTAGTCTTAACAGGCCTCATGTCGACATAACATTCCTCCCTCGACTCTTCCATTTATGGTGGAACGATAGTCCACCCATCACCAACCAAGCCAATAACCTGCCTCTTTGGGATTGGAAACGCCCCCCTGTCAACTCTACACCTTTGGGACATGGAGGTGTTCTCATGCTTCCATGTTGATATGCTAAATGGATTCATGGTAAGACATGGAGGTAGACGTGAAGACTGGGGCACCTGATGGGAAGCGACAGATGAGCAGTGACCATGCAGGGGTGATTTGGCATACTATGTGTGGAAGTGAGACGAGAAGAGACCAGTGGAAGGATGTGGTATATCTTGTGGGGGCCACAGAGATATGGTGGTGGGATGTGATTGTCAAGGGAGAACACATCTCCTATGACAGGACGACGTGATAGGGAGATGGAAAGGTGTGGGAAGACAAGAGAGATCGAAACGGAAAATGATATTCCAAGAGGGTGAGTGAAAGGCGAGTGTGTCCTAACGAGACAAAGGGGAAATGAGTGATGTGACTGTTGGACAGGAGGCCTAGTGGAACAAAGGTGGCAAGAGGAGGGGGGCAATGGAAGGAGAGATGCCATGATAGAAAAAGGGGCTCCACACTGGAAATCCATCGACATCTTAATTCCATCATTAAAGGTAGAATGGTGAGGGGGTCCGGAATGGGACCTCACCAGATCCGTGTGGATCAATGGCCCTCCATATTCACACACATTGGAAAACTATCAATGTAATCCCCCACTCATTAAAGGTCTGAATTTTACCTAGGGGTCCTGACATTGAATCCGAACAAAGATCTAGGCACGATATTCCCACTTGGTCCCCATGTTACATAATCCGTGAGCTTTGCACCCGTCACTTATGGTAAGTGGGTTTTTGACCCACTCTTTGCTACTTTTTCACCAAATAGGGTACTTCATAGGAAAACATCCCTCATACAAGATTATGTGCTAACAGGTTCATTGTGGCATTTCTAGAAGATATTGAAGCATACCAGTGGGCATGCAACATTTCAGTAGACGGATCCAGGAGGAGACAACCAATCAGCTTCTTCACAGTGTAGGGCTTCACACAATAGTATTAAGAGGCATACCCACGGGTTGTATGCGGGTCATCTCAGGAGTATGTATGAGTCACCCAACAAGTGTTCCATGAGTACCCATGTAGGTTGGGGTTTTGTAGCAGATTGGGCCTAGGAAATTTGTGTTGAATTTCAGAGGATCACCTATAGTACATACGTCACTAGAGTAGAGTAGTAGAAGGCTTGGAGAGCCTTTCCTTCATTGATTGGCATCATACTAGGTTTCTTGTGTGGTTTTTATAGATTATGTAGCTTACTAACAAACAATAGTTTGTGTCCTTAGTAGTGTTCTATAGTTGTTGTTACATCCATTGTTGCAGATATTTTTTTGTTGTTTCCATCCATAATAAGATGCCATATTATTCTTCTCCATTCATGTGTAATGAGTGTTTTCTATATGCTTGATAATATTCCTCATTGATCAAAAGAAGAAGAAATTATAAGTTTTTGATATAAATATACATAAATCCTCTCCAAGATTAGTTGGGAATATTATAGTGGTATCACTGCTAGTGATTCTACCATCTTGTGATTATATTTATGTTTAGGAATAAATGGTGTGGAGGACATTCCCTAAGATCGCCAAAAAGAGAAGTGGAAGAAACCCAAATTAAGTTAGAAACTGAGGGAAACATGGGGGATAACCCAGATGTTGCACAAGATCCGATGCTTAGACTACTGGATCAATTGAACATAGGTAAGAAATAAGATAAATAGAACCAGGTAGTAGTTTCTAGGAGACAGGAATAAATTTTAAGAAACCAACTGTAGACTCTTATGAAACTCCTATAATTGATACGACAACAAGGACCAAATGGGAAATATTCAGGGGGAAGCTAACAAGGTAGTAGAAACCATATGGAGGATGAAAACACTCATATTCCCATAATAGCCATCACCGATAGGGAAGATTAAAATTGCGCCATCATTGCCCTTCAAAGAACAATGTATTACAGTTCCGTAACAGGACCAGGATAGTGACCCTTGTAAGTGTTATGAGGAGTATGTATCTATGCTGGAGGATTTTGAAGCATACTTTTATTTCCAAGATTAATACAATGATAAATATAAGAAAACACCGAGTGTGGAACAGAAAACAACATAGTATTAGAAAATTAGGATCTTTGTGCAAAATGGTGGTCATCCATTCCCTCTTTGGTCAATCCATGATTTCAACTACTAGTGCTAAGAGGGAAACTTCACTCAACTCAAATTAATGACCCAATCATGAGAAATCAATATTTCACCTTAAATGGTCCCCGAATATAATGAATGTAGGAAGGCACCCATATTGCCAACATCTAGATTACGCCAACATTACATCATATGTGACCAACCTTATATTGATGGACAGGTTTGAAAGGAAGGATGCTAAAATTCATTTCAAGGAGTTAATAAAACTCAGATAGATAGGTACAATAGATACATTTATCACAGATTTTCAGAGGATGGATATCAAGGTAACCTATATTTCGTAACAAATACTAGTGGATGCTATTCAATGAGGGTTCTATCAACCCTTGAAGGGTTGGGTTAATTATTTTATGCCACACACATTACAGGATGCCAACAAGAAAACTTAGGATATGATAGGAACAATGGCCAAGAAGTCCCTAGGTAAAACCCTTCATTCCATAGAAGGGTCATGCAACGAAGATCCCCTAGAAGACATGGACAGGGAAATACCAGCTAGACGAAGACACTCGATGAGAGATAAGGAGGAAGAAATTGTTCTTTAGTTACAAATATCCATGGGAACTAGGTCATATATGTATGGGAAAAGGTAAGTTCCATTATATTGAGGTGTTATCCAATGATGAATATGAAGGAGAGGAAGAGAACCTTCACAACCCATATGATGGAAAAAACAATGGTGAGGAACCATACCTTGAAATTACATAACATTCACCATTGCAAGAAGGGGTTAAGAAGGTTACCATCGCCACATTTTTCAAGAGTTCCTAGGTATTATACCTTTAAGATCAGGGGAATTATGTAGGTACAAAGAGTTACACCATTGATTGATGGTGGGGCCACCCATAACTTCATTGATGCAACATTGGTTTCCAAAATAAAAATTCCCATAGAGGAATTTGAGGGATTTGAAGTGGTAGTGGAAGAAGGTTACAACATGAATTGTACTGAGAGGATTAGAGGGTTGGATGTGAAATTGGGAAAATATACGTTGAACGATGAATTTTATGTGGTAGACTTAGAAGAAACCAATGTGGTGTTGGGGGTACAATGGCTATATTCCCTTGGATACTTCAAGATGAATTATCAAGAGATGAGGATGGAATTCATAGACAATATAGGTCAATAGGTTATCTTGAGGGGTATGCCATCAAGAGCACCAAGGTTGTTTCCAACAAATTAATGGAGGCCATTTTCATACATGGTGATGTGACATGTAAAGAAAACTTTTTGATCAACACGTAGAAGCCTTCCCAGGATCACCAACATTATGATGTAGACATACATGAACTATTGGGGAAACACGACAAAGTATTTTGGTCTCTTCCAATAGGAAGACTGTCGGACAATAAACATGAATTTCAAAAACCCTAGACATACAAAAACCTACCCTAGGAGATGAAGTGCCAAAAGTCATTTGGGCCCCGTTTAGGTAAGTTAGTACATCAACTTCCCGAGGTTGTAAATTCCAAAATGAGCCAGTTGAAATAGGTAGGAGGCCACCGACATCCATCTGGATCAATTTGAGAATGTCATCGAATTGGAGGAAGGAAGAAAGAAAGTAATCACCACACCATATAGACATCAGAAGAAGTTTAAAGAAAAAAATGAGAAGGCCATAAAAGAGTTGTTGGAAATAGGGCATGTTAGGCCTAGTTCTAGTCCCTTCATTTATTTAGTTGTATTAGTAAAAAGGAAGAATGGTACAATGAGAATTTGCATCGACTATAGAGAATTGAAAAAAAACACCATAAAAAACCGGTACCCCATACTCGGTATTGACAGATTGATAGATGAGAGTGTTTTGTACTTCTCAAAGATTGATCTGTGATTGGGGTACCATAAAATCAGATTTTGAGAGGAGGACATCCATAAGACAAAATTTAGGTGTCACTATGGACACTATGAATTTCTAGTCACTCCTTTCGGATTGACTGATGCATCAACTACCTTCCATTCATGCATGGACCATATCTTCAAAAATAGTTGAGGAAGTTTTTATTAGTGTTCTTTGATGATATGTTGATCTACAGGAGGACTTGGGAGGATCATATCAAACATGTGGATGGGATCCTGAGCATCATGGAGGACCAATCATTGTTCACCAAGGAGTCCAAGTGTGACTTTGGTATGATATAAATCCTATGCCTAGGGAATATAATTGGAGTTAAACAAGTACATGTGCATTAGGAAAATATCTAGGTGATTCTACATTGGCCCACTCCTAGGTCACTCACAAACCTATGAGGATTTTCTGTATATGTAGCTATTATAGACGATTTGTGAAAGTGTTTTCATAGCTGGGAGCACCACTGAAAAATATCACCAAGAAGGGAGCATTTAGGTGGTCAAAGGAGGAACATAAGAATTTGAAAGAATGAATAAGATAATGAGCATTTTCCCAGTTCTATCACTTTCAGGTTTCTCTCATCCATTCATATTAGAATGTTATGCATCATGGGAAGGGATAGGAGCAATGTTGATGCAAAACCGCTACCCCATATATTTAAAGAGAAGGAATTTGAGAGCTCCAGAAAGGCTCTACTCCATCTATGATAAGGAGATGCTGGCCATTATGCATGCATTGGCTAAATTCTGGCAGTACCTGGTGGGAGGACGTTTTATGGTAAGGATCGACCACAACAGCTTGAAGTATTTTTTGGAGAAACAATACTTGAGAAAAAGACAACATAAGTCAGTGAGTAAGTTACAAGCCTATGAATTTGATATTGAGTATGTTAAGGGAAATAAGAATGTAGTTTTCTATGACCTTTCCTCGAGGCCTTCAATTTTTTCCCTTACCAAGGTCTCAACAAATTGGAAGTCTACCCTCTTGGTGGAATACTCCAAGAATACATTCGCTTGTGAGTTGATGGAGGGTACCATCCAATATGATAGGTATGTAGTAGTGTATTAAATCATCTAATACAATGAGAGGATCTATCTTGTCCTTGAATCCACACTCAAGGATAATTTCTTGAGGAAAATTCATGATGCCCCTCTAGTAGGCCACCCAGGGTACCTAAAGAATTATAGACAGGTGAGAGATATATTTTCATGTAAGGGTATCAAGGAGGATATACTATGATATGTGAAGGAGTGAAAGACTTGTTAGTAGAACAAGTTGGATATGATACACCCAACAGGTTTACTTCAACCACTACCTACTTCGGATAGGAAGTGGGAGAAAATTTCCATGGAATTCATTACAGGATTGCCAAAGGTACAAGGAAATGACTGTATCTATGTGGTGGTGGATAGATTGACCAAATATGCACACTTATTTTCCATTCCTTTAGATTAAAACACATCTTCAGTAGTAGATCTCTTCTTCAGAGAAGTATTCAGACTGCACGGTATTCTAAGGAACATAGTCAGTAACCAAGATAACATATTTATCATCACATTTCAACAAGAGCTATTTAAGTTATGTGGGATGGAGTTGACACCTAGTACTAGATATCATCCACAGAAAAATGAACAGACTGAGATAGTGAACAAATGGGTAGAATGGTACTTGAGGAACTATGTGTGAGGACAAAAACAAGCATGGATGAAATGGTTTCATCTCGGGGAGCACTATTACAACACCACTCATCACAAGTCCATTGGGATGAGTCTGTTTAGGGAATTGTATAGCTATGATGCCCCATCATTTGTAGATTTGGAATTTGGAGAGAGCATGGCTCCCAAGGACAAAGAATAATTGCAGGAAAGTCAAGACATCCTAAGGGTCCTAAGGGATAATTTACAAGATGCTCAGAACCAACAAAATATATATGTAGATAAGTACCAGGTGGAATGCAGTTTTGAGGCTGGGTACCTAGTATTTCTTAGGTTTCAACCTTATCGGTAGTCATAACTAAAGAAGAGTGGTGCAGAGAATTTGAAGCCCCACTTTTATAGACCTTATAGATTTATTAGGAGAGTTGGATAGGTGGATTATGAGTTTTAGCTACCATAGGGAATCATAATCCACAACGCCTTCCATGTGTCCTGCCTCAAGAAGGAGTTGGGCCAATAGGTCACCGCTTTAGCAGGTATTCCTTCACTAGATGAGGAAGGACTATTGGTTTTAGCACATGAGAGGATTATCAATGTCTGGGAATGAAGTTTGTGAAGCAGAGTCATACAAGAGTACCTTGTCATATGGAAAGGGTTGCCTGCAGAAGATTCTATGTGGGAAGGAGAGAAGATTTTACAACACCATGATCTATAATTACTTGAGGACAAGAAATCTTGAGAAGGGAGGACAATAATGTCCCCCTCCAATTGATGAATAATTAGCCTATATGACTCCCATAACCTATATTAAACAAAGAAAAATGGAGTCAAGGTATCAAACCCTAAAAAGATATTAAATAAAATAAACAATTATATTTTACTAAAAGGGAATTAAGTGAGTGTTTTATTCGGTCAAAAGAATAAAATTTAGAAGAATCGAAAGAAGAATACATAAATGAGTATCCTACCTCCTTGGAATTATGATTTGATATGTTATTGAGTTCTATTGTAGCTATCATTTTCATTATGTTTTTGGGAAAAATTATTCCATTGTAGGTTTAGTTTCGGTGGTGCAATACCCACCCTAGATATACAAAGAGAGGGATGCATATGAAGTCTTTCTTGGGTTCATTGTGGCATTTCTAGAAGATATTGAAGCATACCAGTGGGCATGCAACATTTCAGTAGACGGATCCAGGAGGAGACAATATTCAACTTCACTGGTGTGCAGAGGGCTTCTCACATTGGTATTCAAAGGAATACCCACAGGTTGTATGAGGGTCATCTCGCGAGTACCTACGAGTCACCTAGCATGCATTCCACGAGTACCCCTGTAGGTTGGGGTTTTGCAGCAGACCGGGCCCATAAAGTTTGTGCTAAATTTTGGAGGGTCACCTACAATATAGACGTCACTGGAGTAGAACAATAGAAGGCTTGGAGAGCCTTGGATTCATTGATTGGAATCATACCAGGTTTCTTGTGTGGTTTCTATAGATTGTGTAGTTGAATAGCAACCAATAGTTTGTGTCCTTATTAGTGTTGTACAACTATTGTTATATCCATTAGAGATCTTCATATTATTGTTTCCATCCATAATAATATGCCATATTATTTTGCTCCATTAATGTGTAATGAGTGTTTACTATATGTTTGATAATATTCCTCTTTGAGAAAAAGAAGAATAAATTACAATTTTTTGATCTAAATATACACTAATCCACTCCAAGATTAGTGATCTAAAAATGAAGAAGACTTGTATTCTTGAAAATATTTGCAAGTAAAATTTATGTGTTAAAATGAAAATGGATCAACTTTGCAACACAACTTTAATAGAATTTACTCATTCAAGATGCATATAAACAACAAAATAATCAGTGAACAAAAAACACATAACATAGCAAATGATAAAGGAGTTCACCCCTCTCTTGGGCTACATCTTCTGGTCCAACTTCCAATGGATCATTAGTATTATTTGCTCAAAGTGCTCAAAAATGTGCTTTACAATGCTCAAAATGCCAAATAGACTGCTCCAATGGCTTCAGAATGTCCAAAAACCCCTAGCTAGGCTTTTTTGACACCTCGTTTGGACAAAAATTGAAGTAGATAGGCTTCCTGGAAGTCCCCCCTTCAAGCTCGTTGTCTCTGCATCTACAAAACACACCTCTCTTGGCTCAACCTAGCCCACATGCATTTTAAAGCATAAAAACTTGGCACCGGGCACAACTGCACAACCGGTCAATCTGTCGAATGGTTACATGCCGGCCTTAACTACCAAGGCCCGTGGGCACATGGTCACCACATGACCACACACTATTACACAACAGGGCTAAAGTTTCAAACCGTTGACATAACCGTAAGGTTTAAACCCACACGCATATACGTTGGTCACATGTCATATCAAACCACGCACATTCAAATGGTTATAACATGCATTACAATGGGTCTAACCACCCATAGCACCGGTCGTATGCAATACAATATAACCATGGGCCGAGGCTTAGCCCCGCCCCGGTTCACGCCCCAACACACATTTTCACAATGTTAAATATATTTCAATACACATATATGTTAAGTAACATGTGTAGGTGTGCTGGTTGGGTAGCCTTTCCCAAAGCTTTGCCCTGCCCAGAGGTCATGGGGTCGACTCCTGCCAAGTGCAAAGATTTTAATCCAATAAACAGGTGACACGTGGTGACCATTGATTGGGCCATGTGTCGCCATCCCATTTGTTTTCAACAAGCCATGTCACATGCCAACTGTTCCAATGACTGTCTGCCACATGTCGTATGACTTGCTATGTGTCATACGACCTACCATGTCAGCGTCCATACGGACTGTACGAACTGTACAATCAGCATCCCTTTTCTTTGCCTGTTTGCCATTTTGAACACAATGCGATATCTCTCACTCTCGACATTCGTTTGAACCCAAACGAGTTGCGTTGGGTTCATAACGATGAGGCCTACAGTCTTGTTCGATTTGAAGCGATTCCAAACACTTTTATTTTTTGAGCAAAATTTGATCCCCTGATCACACCTCCCCATTGGAAAGCTTTTGGACCTCCAAAAGACTATTTTCAGTCTATCTAAAGATGAGGGTATAGTTCCCTCACTCTTCCAACCTCAATCCACTTGTCTTTGCTTGGATTTGTACCTTTAAGACCAACTCGA
>SNQJ01S0016462.1:3463-21180 GCA_010110895.2 Picea sitchensis
GCTACTTGGGTTTTTGTCATTGTGTTTCTATCCCTTTTCTCATCGTTTTGAGATCCTGATCCCCCGGATTACCTTTTCTTCCCGGTTTTATCTGGTTATTTTATTTATCTTGGTTTCCTAAGCCTAATCTTGATACTGTGGGATTGGTTCTCTACTCTTACTTCACTGTCTTCTTGGGATCCCTGACTGTCATTTTTCTGGGATAAGTGAGTCTTTTTCATTTACCATGAATATGGGGGTGGTTGTTGGTGTTACCGAGGACGTCAATGATCTGATGGACCCACATGATGAGGAAGAATGGAACAGGTTAGGTTTCTTTAGTAAGGATGACAGGGCTGGGGCGTCTTCCTCCCTCCAGCCCATTAATCACTCCTTGAAGCCTACTGATGTTTCTACCAGCCTTAAGCACTTATTGGCCTTGGGTAGTTGCTAGGAAAGTCCTCTTTTCAGCCCTACTTCTACTAGGGGTGGTCCACCTGTGACTTCTTGCTTCCCAACCGTTTAGCCACCCAAGGCCTCTTTACATCACTGTAGAAAAGGGGTTCTAGATGAAGTACAGGACGATCGGGTAAGGAGGCCTCCTATCAATGGTATTTAGAATGACATTCTGAAAAGTGCATGGAAACCAAACAAGAGAGTGAGAAAGATGGTTCTAGGTGATGATGTCGGGCTTGAAGAGACTTGCAGACTTGCACTCTGTGGATTGTTAGGAAGGCTTTCTTACTCTTACCTAGTAGACAGTTTTGTCACTGCTTGGGTGCATAAAACCTGGAAACCTATTCTCGGTTACATTCCTGAGATTCATTACCTCACGAAAGGGTGGATAGGTTTTATTTGTAGAACCCCAGAGGATGCGTCTCTCTTACTGGACAATTTCTGGGTTCTAGGGTGTAGTTCACTTATGGTGAAGAGGTGGAGGGTGGCCATTGATCCTGTCACTGAATACTTTCAACATAGGCATTTGTGGGTATTATTACCTGCTTTACCTCTGCATTTTTGGAATGAGGGGACCCTGATGGAAGTTGGAAACTCTCTGGGTTGTTTCATCTCTTTGGATACTGCGACTATAGAGTCTCCAGCTAGAAAAGTGGGCAGGATTTTAGTGGAGATAGATATTCACGAAGGATTGACGGAGATGATGGACATAGAGTGGAGAGGGAGGCATACAAAGAAATGTTTAGATTATCAGAGCATACCCTTCAGATGTAGATGGTGTCATTGCACTGGCCATCTTTGAAGGGAATGTCTCGGAAAAGTATCTGAGGAGAAGTCTAAAGAAACTGTGGTCCAGGAAGACCCGCCGATTTATATGGATGAGGATATTAATTCAGGAGTCCCTCCTCACTTTACAGCATCTGCGTTTGACCTTCACTCGGCTTCAACAAATACTCTCTCGAGTAAGTTAATGCAACACTGTCCTTCTCTCTTTTCTTCATTATTTGAGGGGGAAAAGGAAGTTATCAACAACTCGAACTGGCTATTACATTTTACTTCAGTTTCAAAAGGGGGTGCCGAAGGTTTACTAAACTCTCAGTGTAATGAAAATGAGAATCAACACAATGGGGTGGAAGGGGTGCGTCCCTCTACCACTACTGCTGATCCTCCAACTGTGAGTCGTGATCCCGCTCTCTCCCCTACCATTGTGATGAGTGTTTCCTCTCTAGATACTCTGAAGTTGTGGTCATTGTGTGTGGAAGGGGCCATAGAAGGTGCTACTCTTCCAAGGGTAAGGCTTGCTTACTTTCCATCCCACTCTTCTGTAGCTAGTTTTCCTGTCCCACAAACTATGCTCTGTGAGGCCCTTCCCCCAGTTTCCTGTGTTGCAGGACCCTCTTTTCTAGTACAACAAAGAGCCTTGACTAGTGAGCAACAACTTTTACCTTCGGAAGGGGTCTTTCCAGTTACAGACCAGTCGGAGGTGAGACTTTTGACCTCTATAGATTCTCCTCCTCTAGAAGACACACGCATCATCGAAGTTCAAGGGAGAGAGGAGAGGGTTTTTGTGGCTTCCCACAACCCCACTTTTCATGACGGGTATGATTCTCCATTGGAGGTTGGTGCAAGAGAACCAGAGGAGACTAAGAGTACCATTTACTCATTACTAGATTCATCGATTCCAAGTATAAAGGTTAGTGAACGAGCTATTAAACTACCCACTTATATAGGGAGGACTTGTATCRATAGTGGGGAGTCTTATGTGAATACAAACTCTAAGAACAAACATGMTACCCAGGGGAGAKATTATACATTGTTGAGGGGACTTGGAGTTGAGATCTCCCCCATCAAGAAGATAAGTGCCCAAAAAAACCAGATACAGAGTTCAGTGAAGATCTCTGAGTCTACACCTTCATTCAGTGATACTGGACCACTTAGAGCAGTGAAAACCCTAGCGAGGGAAAAGTAATGTTGCTGCTCTCCTTAAACATTCGAGGGATCAGAGGCACCCTCAAATCTTATTCTATTCGACGTTGTTTGGCACTCACCCGCCTGGAGATCATTTTCTTCCAAGAAACTTTAGTCTTGGCACATAAATCGAGGGATTTTCTGCTCTCTATCAATCTGACGTGGGTTGTTTGCTCAGTAAGTGTTGTGGGCACCTCTGGTGGATTATTGGCGTCGTGGGACCCTTACCTATTTGAGTTGTCTCCTTATCTTACAGTGGGGGGCATTTTATTATCAGGTAAGGCTCTTATTTTCCAGAGGAACATCTCTTTACTTAATATATATGTGCCCTGTAACAATCAGACTCCATTTTGGAATACACTGGATGACAGTGGCATCTTATCTTTAAATAATCTAATTATAGTTGGAGACTTTAATCTCCTCCTCTCACCAGAGGAGGCTTGAGGGGGGAATCGAACAAGCATAGTGGATGGTTATTACAGTAATCTCTTTTCAACAAATCGTCTCATTGACATTGAGCCAGTGAAATTGTTGCCTACCTAGAGGAATGGTCGCCAGGGTCATGAATCCATATCTAGAAGACTAGACAAGTGTCTAGTAGCTGAATCACTTATTTCCGAAGTTGGTTATTACAGGTCATGGGTCGTGATGCCCTTTGTCTCCGACCATGCTCCTGTCCTATTAAAAATAGAACTTCTGCCTGCCATAAAAGTATATCCATTTAAATTCAATGAGTAGTGGCTATGCTCAAAGGATTACTCAGCCATTATGGAAAGGGTTTGGAGAGATCCTCTCTACCTTTCCGAAAGAGGCAAACAAAAATGAGCATTTGGAAACTCCAGGGCCTAAAAGAAGCTACTAAATTATGGAACAAAGTTCTGGAGACAAAGAATAAAGACAAATTGAGTTTGATCGAAGTTGAAATTAAAACTTACTCCGATATTCTGAGTCATGACTATAACGAGGACGAAACAAAGGAAATAATGAGGTGTCTGGAAATTGAGAGAAATGAACTTTTAAGATCTGAGGAAGAGCACTGGCGATTGCGAAGCAGAGCACTCTGGTTGGTAGGCGGAGATAGGAACACAAAATATTTTCACAAGATAGCTAGTCATAATAGAGTTAAAAAAAATATTTGGGAAATAATCAGGGATGATGGTGATAAAGTGGTGGATCAACAGGGCATAAAAGAAGAAGCAGTCCATTACTTCAAGCATTTCTACAGTGCATCCACATTACCTAATTTAGAAGAACAATTTAAAATCTTAGATCTTTTCCCAGTTATGGTTGGTGAAGAGGAAGCGGTTACATTGTACAAACCGGTTACTATGGAAGAATTAAAATCAGTTCTCTTTCATTGTAAGAAAGAAAAACGTCCGGGACCGGACAGCTGGTCAACATACTTTTTTATTTACTTCTTCGATCTAGTTGGTGAGGATCTCTTAGCGATGGTCGAAGAGTCCATACTTTTAGGCAAAATCATTGGTGGCCTAAACTCAAATTTTCTGACACTGATACCAAAAGTCAATAATCCAAAAACATTTGAGGACTTCCGCCCTATTTCTCTTTGCAACCGTTGTTATAAGATTATTTCAAAAATCATTGCCAACCGTATCAAGCATTTTCTGTGAAAGTCTCTCTCTCCCGAACAAATGGGTTTCCTGGAAGGTAGACACATTCAAGATGCAATTGGAATGACACACGAAAGCCTCCATAGTATCAAGAAGAAGAAGTTAAAATCACTAGTCCTCAAACTGGACTTAAAGAAAGCATATGACTACATTGATTGGGATCTTCTCAGATTGATCCTTCTGAAAATTGGGATGGGATTATATGTGGTCAACTGGATCATGTCATGCATTACTTCTTCTTCCTTTGTTGTCCTTATTAATGGGGAGGCTACCAACTTTTTCAGAAGTGAAAGGGGAATCCGGAAGGGATGCCTACTATCCCCTCTTCTCTTCATACTTATCATGGAGGGCCTTGGCCTATTATTTAAAAAAAATCAAGTGGAGGGTGCTCTCTCAGGTTTAAAAATTTCCAGCTACACTATTATCCTACATCTACTCTTTGTGGACGACATCCTTATATTATCCAAGGCTAGCCTAACCGAATGGAGAGTGATCGATAAACTTCTTACACTTTTTTGTAAATCCTCTGGCCTAGCAGTGAACCTATCAAAATCAACAGCACATTACTCTGGCCTCTCAAATCAAGATCTGGTCGACTTCAAATATGTCCTTAACTTTACCTTCAGTGATCTTAATACTGGTTTCCGTTACCTGGGCTACCACCTGAAGACCAGGACCCATCGAGCGTATGATTGGGATTGGATTGTGGCCAGAATTTCTCACGGAACAGGTGGCTCTCATTGGTTGGGAGGTTTATCCTAGTTAAATCGGTTCTGGAAGGTCAAACATTATATTGGATGTCATTGGAAGCATTACCCTGTTCGATCTTAACCAAAATAAGGAAAATGATTTTTGATTTTCTATTGAATGGCCACCAAGACAGACAAAGGATTCACCTATGTAGCTGGGAGCAGTTGTCTAGACCAAAAAGGAATGGAGGTTGGGGCATTCGCGATTTAAACCTTTTCAATCAGTCATTAAACTCTGTTACTCTTTGGCGCGTGCTAAATGTGGAAATCCTGTGGCATTATGTTTTAAGAGATAAGTATCTCCATAATTCCTTTCTTATAGACTGGCTAAGAAAACCAGAACATAGAGTCAATTTGATTTCAAGGATCTTGGCAAATTTATTACGCACTCTACCCATCATTCTCAACTAGATCACGTGGATACCTAGCAACGATACTCACATGAAAATTGGTTGTGATGTAATTCTTGGTCTGGGTTCAAGATCCATTCTAAGAAACGATTTATGGTTATTCCTTATTAACAAACAGATCACCTTCCTCGTGCACACAACAAAGGCACATAACCATTCTTTTTTCATAGAGCGCTGGAAGTCTAGTGAATTTTTGGGCCTAGGGGATCCTTTGGCATCAGAATGGACAGACTACACTACATCTCTCAATGGTGAAGGCATTACACTAGCTGCCAATAACAAAGACATTTTGATATGGGCAGGAGGAGACCAGTCACGGGCTTTCACCGTAAAAAATTGTTATGAATCACTTATTTCGACTAGATCCTGGCTGATTTTGAGAGGCTGGAAATTGGATTGTTGGAAATGGTGTACCTAGCTTAAAATAATTCTTTTTTTCCTATTGGCAACAGAAAATAGAGTGCTTACATGGGAAGCACTCCTTAAAAAAGGGTGGATAGGCTCGGGTTAGTGTTTTTTATGTAGAAAAAATATAGAAGACAATCCTCATTTGTTCATACATTGTGTTTTCACGAGAAGAGTGTGGGCATCACTTACCCAACAACTAAATCTAACTTCCTATTGGACCGGCCCATCCTTGGCACATTGTATGGAAGATTGGATCCAAAACAGGTCATCACCCAAGGTTCTCCCTTTAAAAACGTCTTGGTTCATTTGGAAGGAACGCAATCTGGCAATTTTCGAAGGGAAGCATCCATCGGTAATTACAGTGGTCATCAAGATTCTTGGTGCACTTCATAAAAGATTGGTTGTCAACAAATCCCTGGTTTTGAGAAAAAAACCCTTCTTTAGATTTCAAGGCTATACAGTGGCGTTTTTTGACGGAGCAACGGAGGTAGGGGGCTTAAGATGCAGGGCAGGAGGGATGTTGAAATGCATTGGGGCTCTGGATTATAGATGGCTTTTTAGCTGTGGTATTGGAACTAACACAAAGGCTGAATTGATGGGACATGGGCGTCACTCTGGATGGTGAATCTTCTAAATATACACCATCTACAGGTCGTGGGGGATTCTAAAGTAATCATCATCTGGCTTAATAAAAAAGGAAACCTACAAGCGATCAACATCGAAGGGTGGAAGATGAGGATAAGAGAACTAATGGCAGTCTTTCAAGGCTTAAACTTCCAACATATTTATAGGGAATCAAATAAGGAGGCAGACAAACTTTCCAAGAGAGCACTACACTCCCCCAAAGGTAAACTGATATATTTTTCATGGAATGGTGAAAGCGAGGGCCCAACAAATCACATCGACATTTTCTAATTCATGAATCTGTTTTGAATGGACTGCATTAGACACCATCTTAAAGTGGATTTGGGACTTCACCCTATTTCTAATAAAGGCTAAGATTAGCAGATTTTTTTTATAACAGTTTATCCAAGAGCATATTTGGATGATATGGATGACATGATTGGGTAGAAGGCCATTTTCTTGTAATGGAGTTATTTTAGAATGACAATTTTTTTTATCAATCTTATTTACATTTGACGAAGATGTAAAAAAAATTATAATCAATATAATTTTTAAACGATTTTTCATCTAGAAAAAAAAGTCAAGAAAAAATATATAATGTCCCCTTTGCTACGCACAAATCTTTTAAATCATTAAAGAAGTCCACAATAAGTCCAGGAATAGTCCACATTAAGTCAAACAAATACATCTAAAATGCTCAAAAGTTAAACATTTTCCATGTCGAAAGTGAAATTCATTAAAGGAGTTTACATACATCAAGCGAATAATCTAAAATGGTCAAAAGTTAAAGCAATGTCCCTTTCGGTAACGCGTGAACCTAGAGACTTCACACCATAGGTAAATTGAATGCATTATTAAAATTTAAAAAATAGCAATAACTGAAACACAATTATTATATGCCGTAAGGGTGAGGATCTACATTAAATGTTTAGATAATAATGGCTTACAACTAAATTTAATGTACAAGACTTTCCATACACTCCATGATTACAACTCATAACTCAAAAGAGAGGAAAAAAAACTCGTTTATTGGTAGTCTATTTAATTGTTGTCACATGAAAACACACTCTATATATGTGGTATATTTGATTTTTGGTGTACGAAAACAAATTTCAAAGACAAATGGACTCACACTTGAATATGTTAAAGATAGTGATATAATTGTTGCATTGTTAAAAATATTTTTAATTGTTTTTTATTATATTATTTATCAAATTGTATGATTTCAAGTTTAAATGTATAAATGTTTAGACTAAGTTTAATGGCTTATCAAGAACTTCAACGTTGGCAAGAGAAGAGTGAACCGAACTTTTAAAATCATCATTATTATTTGAGACAAGGAGAGAGATGAGATTTTATAGTCATAGAAAAAATTTCAAGATGCTACAAGGTCGATATATCTAATTGTTGTTTCACACACAAGTACTTTAATGAGTTGATGCCTCTTATCAACAAAGAATTTGATAGAAGTCTTTGCAATATATGCATAATTCTTTTGTACAACCCCATCTAGAATATCCAACCCTTAGGTGAGTTTTAGCAAAGCTATAGTCTTTGGCATTTTCAATATTTGAATTTTTGGAATCTGATTTTGCACTTTTGGAATTTGATATGGCACTTTTGGAATCTAATTTCACACTTTTGAAATTTGATATTGGCACTTTCAAAAACCGATTTTTCACTTTTGAAATCTGATATTGGCACTTTTAGAATCTAGTTTTGCAATTTTGGAATCCAAAGATGATATTGTTGAAAAAGCTTACCCAGGGGGGAGGGGATATTGAAGATGACAATGAGGTTTTTACAAAGTAGTTGTTGCATATCTTTCAAAGCCTTCATTCAAATTTTCAGTTGACAAGATGCATCATCTTTTCCAAGCACTTATAAGTCCAATTTATCCTTAGTGACCTACCTTGAACAATTCTTTCAACAAATCATTAGAAACACACACTTGACTTGGTCTACTAAGATGAATATCTCTACTTCAAATGTAGATTGACACTTTATAGTTTGTTTGAAGATATTTGTAGATTTCAACAACTTTTCTCCTAGAGAATAAACGAGTGCTATAAAATGACCATATTGAACTTTTAAATATTCTCCAATAAAAAGGATGTGCCTGTATCTTTTTGCTAGTACTTTTTGAATTTGGGAATTAGAAAGTTCAAGATGATGATTTTTATAGTGCTCAACTAGTCTCAAATGTTGTTGTCCTCTAGTACTTGAACAAACAAAATCTCCTTGAATTGGTTCAAATAACCAACAACATTTATTTTAAAATGAAAAAAAAATGATATAAAAGCATTTTCAAGATAAACATAACATTTCATGTATAACTTCAATGAAAAAGTTGGAAATGTTAAAATTATGCTTTGATGAATAGATCCCTTAAATATTCATTTAAAAATATTTTCTCATTCAAATTGGGAATGAATTAAACAATTTTAAAAATATTTGAATGACCATTTATGATCTTAAAAAAATTTGATCATTTTAAATTGAAAATAAATTAAATCAATTTAAACATATTATTTCATGATCATAAATCATTTTAAATTGAAAATAAATTAAATCAATTTAAACATATTATTTCATGATCATAAACACTTTTACACTTTAAAAATATTTGTTCACTCGAATTAGAAATGAATTAAACCATTTTAAAAATATTCTTAGTGAACAAATAAATATGGTTTTGAAATTTCACATTAATAAAATTTAGATATAGTTCTAAAACTATTAGAACATTAAATTGAATATTAATTAAACAATTTAACAAATATTATTTCAAAATAAACATTGAAACTAGATATTCATTAAAACATTTTAAAATATTCACTCATGATTATAGTGATGAAACTCATCAAAATTTAAATTGCACAATATTAAATATTGGACATTACTAAATTCATGGTTATATATGATTGATAAATTTCAAGTTATAGTACAAAATATTTATAATACTCAATACTAAAAAAATCTAATACATATTCCATTTAATTCGTTAAATCAAATTTCATATAATGAAATTCAACATCATAATTAACAAAGTATGTTTTGAAAAATAAATTGATGAGTGAACATATAATTAAAAAAATAACAACAAAAAACATATTTCTATAAGATATAACTCAAAGATGATCATTGAAGACAATTGGTTTTTATATGTACCAAAATGTTGTAAGAGATACAAAAGAAAATGTATAAGAAGGAAGCCACCATATGTGAAACCGTTTGTACAAGTGAATCAAGTAAAATGTTCAAATTTTACCATTGCATTGAATGCTAGCCTTTACATTTTCATATGGAATTGCATCTAGCTCCACACATATCCTCTAATCTACCCAGTTTGAGGTTGAACTCCTCTTATATGTCTATTATGTCTCCAAGAGAATTGGGTATATCTATGCCATAACATCCAACAACAATAGTTTCCACTGGGGAAAGTATCAGTAAAAAGATTGTGATGAGATGAAAAGGAATATCAATCAAGCACATGTTATTGCATTGCATAACTTGTAGAAGCCTTTCAAAGTGGATATGGACACAACTGGATGTGTTATGGGAGTGGTCTTGATGTAGGGACGTAATCTAGTATATTTTCATTCTAAAATGTTTAGTGGGGGAGTCCTGAACTACCCTACATATGGTAAGGAATTATATGCCCTGGTTTACTATATTAAGAAGTGGAAGCACTATCTGATGGGTAAGGAAACCATCACCCACACTAATCACTGACCACTATAATATTTACAAGCCCACACTAAGATTCAACAAACCAGACATTTAAAGTGGATGGGGTTTTGTAACAGTTTCATATACTCATCAAATATAAGAAGGGAAGTACTAGTAAATTAGAAGACATGCTTTCGAGGCCACGCACATCCAATATTATAGATTTTGGAATTCTTATGCACATGGATCCTTTTAACCACGATGCATACAAAGAGGCATACATAGAAGATGAGAACTTTAAAAAGGTGTTTTAGAAAGTATAGGGCCAAATTTGTGTAGAAGAAGGTGATGGTTGATGAGCGTCGTAATTGCCCTTTTTCTTTCCATTCAGCTACTTCATTATCCTTCCTAATTGAGAAAAAATGACCATTTCTTACACATTATTCGTCATTTCTACCTAATTTTCCTTTCCTAAATACCATGAATCTTTAGGTTGAATTTTTATATTAAATAAATGATTTTTATTAGGAAAGGAATGTGGGTGCATGATTTATGTGTTTAGGTTGCTAACTTGTTCAATTACAGGATTTGGGAAATAAATTGAGTATTTTTGGTTATGTTTTAGGAGCTCCAGAATTTCTTATCAGATGAATTTCAGAACATCAAATATTCCAAATGCTACAGATGTTTTCGTCAGCAAGAATATCAGCTATTGGAGCTACATAGTGTTGTAGAGTTTTTCATTAGAATCTAGATGTTTTCAGGAGAGCGTGGTCCATTTTGAGATACTAAAAAAGCATTAGACACAATATATGAAGTTATGTGGAATATATTGAGTGCTACTCATAAGGGAACAATACCTATATGTTTGATTTTTTACTCAGACAAATTAAAGATGTGGGAAATGTAAATAGTTAAATTAACAAGATGCGAATATGTTTTTGGGAACATGATTTTCTTTTAAAAGGATATAATTTAAAATGGTTTTTTAGTTAATTCCTAGAAAGAGGGTGATTTGCCAAGAACTTATGAAAATTTGGTATAAAGCAACAAGGGAGAGAACCTATGGGGGTTCAAATTTTTTTACTATCAATATATTGTTCTTAGTTACAAATTGCCTTTCTATTAAATCTTGTTCTTACCGTGAATAGTTGATTTAGCAAAAGCATCAACCAGTAGTGTTAAGCCCTAAAATGTGGCACATTACCCCTTAATTGGGGAATATTACATTAGTATTTTTATTTTATTTATGTTGGCTTGGGTCCATTAGTTGTAATTGTACCTCCTAGTCTCCTATATATACCAAGGAGACCTTTTCATTTGGAATCATCTTGTATTTGTGAATTCATGTAATGTATAAGGAGGTTTCCCCCTCAAAGAGACTTATTATCTGAATTTCACTCTTTTTCAAGGCGTGGATTACTTATTCTAAGGTTTTTTATGCTATTTTGATATTTGGTTCTTAACATTTGGTATCAGATCTAGACAATCCTAAGGACTAGCTTCCTCAAAGCAAGTCGTCTTAGAATTTTCGTTACAAATTTGTTTCTGGAAGGTTTCGGGATATGAAATTTATATGGTGTAGAGGAGAAATATAGAGATAACTTGGTTCCAAATTTCAAATATTGGTTCGCTATATTTTTTGAGATATATTATTTTCAAGATAGGCGTTTTTACTAGTCCTGAAATTAGTCTGAATCATGTCTTCTTGGAATTTTTGCTCCCAATTGTTTTCGGCTTAGTTTCAGGTTTTGAAATTTTTACAGTAAGAAGGCAGAATAATGAAGTATCATTTGTACAAATTTCATCCTTTTATTCATTGTATTATGAACGTTTTTCTCTGAGGAAACTTTTTAGTTGGTCCATATTTCAGTCTAAAATAGGTGTTCTTGGGAAAAGTGTTATATCTGAAGCTACAGACCTCCAAATTGAGTGACACCTATTCCATTGGTTAGGGTATGGGCTGAAGTGTTACTGGTGAAAATATAAAGATATGAATTGAAGACAGTGACACGCGTCATGTCGTACAAGTTCGCTCTCCTGAAAGGGAAAAAATCTGCACATCTTGGGAAAGTTATCATAAAATTATCTTGGAGAATCCAATCTTGGTCTAACCTGTGGGGTTGGAAAGAAGACACATCAGGCTACCTCAGGCTGAAATTTTAGACTCAAAAGGGTTGAATTTGTAGAGCTAAAGTAGAAGAAAGTTAAGCTAGCATAACAATCTCCAAATCAAGGTTTTAAAAGGTGCATTTGTTTTTTGGAAATTTGCATATATTTTGACTAGAAGATCCAATTGGGGTGATTCAAAAAGTGGGATAAAAGGAGTATCACATAAATTGGGGAGAATCTTAGAGATTTTTAGGTACATACGTATTCTGACGTCTCTAAACATAGGAGCTGTCGTTACTTGTCAATGCTATAACTCGGGGATAGTGTGGTTCTTCCACGTACCTAGAGTATATCGGAAGGCCCCTTTTGAATGGTTGCACATTAGAAAACACTACTATAGATTTGAGCTCCCATTTACCTTGTATATATAGAAAGACCCCCTGGAATCCCAATACCAACCGAGTAAACCATTTGGTTGTTTTGTTGCTATAGTACACCAAGAATAACACTCGGGGAGATCACTCTCTAGTACATGGATAGTAGGATAGTATGACTAAGGGTATGGTCAAACCTCCTTAGTTAGTACCCTGATATATTGGGTTGAGTACTATTGTTGGACCCCGCACATATATCAGAGAGCTATAACACCTGATACTCCCTTGTTTGTGAGGACCTATGCCTAAGCTAATTAGGAATTCCTACCTTGCAGTGATACTTGACCAACATGCCACAAAAAAGGGGAAATTATACACCAAATAAGCCCTCAGACAATCCTACTTGGAATCTTGATGAAGGCGAAGAAATGCACAGGGACATAGATGATTTACAAAAGAAGGCAGTAACAAAACATGAACTACAAAAGATGATGGATTTAACTAAATCTAAGCTAGAAGTGATGATGGACACTAAGATGGATGGATTAAAAGGGGAGATCATCGAAGGGTTGAAAAAATTGCTAATAGAGAGGCCACCTGAAAGTGACAATGTACCCCTTGAAATTCATGATGAGGACACAAGGAAGATGAATCGAGATTGGAGAAACTCTAGCTTTGGGTTGAAGACCAACCACTTTCCTAATATCGATATGAGGAATTTTGATGGCAAGGATCCAATCACATGGATACTCCATATGGAGTAGTTCTTTGATCTACATGATGTGCCACATACACAAAAGGTATGAATTGTGTCCTTATATTTAGAACCTAATCAATTTGTTTGGTATCGATGGCTTTGTTCTTGCAAATCACTTGTCACTTGGGAAATTTTCATGGAAGAAATGATAGCACACTCTGAGGATACAAGGAGCAATACCTTCTTCATCCAACTGATAAATCTCAAGAAAAGGGGTTCAATTGCGGAGCACATTGAGAACTTCCAAAGATTGAATATAAAGGTAACAAATATTTAAGATGATCACCTAATTGATGTCTTCATAGGAACTTTAAAGGATAACATTCAACATGAGGCTNTGATAAATCTCAAGAAAAGGGGTTCAATTGCGGAGCACATTGAGAACTTCCAAAGATTGAATATAAAGGTAACAAATATTTAAGATGATCACCTAATTGATGTCTTCATAGGAACTTTAAAGGATAACATTCAACATGAGGCTCACCTTTAGGAACTCAAAACATTAGAGAATGCATTTAGGGTGGTGAGAAATGTTGAAAGTAAAAATATGGCTATTGCTACTAGAAGGACCACCCCTAACATCTATCAATATAATAATGTTCCTTCTTCTAAACCACCTCAACCTACAAGGTTGACACCTCAACAATTGGAGGAAAGAAAAGCAAAAGGTTTATGCTTTAATTGTGACAACAAGTATAGTAAGGGACATAAGTGTGGTGAGAAGAAATTATTCTAGATATATTGTGAAGAGGAATAAGAACAAGAACAAGAACAAGAACAAGAACAAGAACAAGAACAAGAACCATCTCAAGATGAAGATGTAGAAGACATTTCTTCTGAAGAGATGACTCCCACCATATCATGTCATGCATTGGCTGGAATTAGCACTCCTAAAACCCTCAAGATCGAAGGATATATCAAAAAGAAAAAGGTAGTAGTGGGTAAAATCATGAAGATGGGTAACACTTTTGTGAGAATCGTGTCTCCAAATTTCCTAGCAACATTTTTTCAGCCGAAAATTTGCACGTCAAATTGAACGATTCCCTGATGGCGCCCTCGAAATTCATGTACAATATTTTTTGGATGAAGTTTTTTCCTGCGATAAGCATATTTTGGCCGAAAGAATTTGCAGTCGAAAGGCTTATTTTTAACAGATTTCGTTAAAAACTAGGTTTTGATCGAAATAATATTTCGACCGAAAACCTGAAAATGGGATTGTTTGTAGGAAACTGCAAATTCTCTCCAGCTTACTTGATCTTTGGAGGTATCAGACTCCTACAAATACTCATAATTTATTTTCATAATTGATACCAACATTTTAAAAATTGAATCTACTTTCATTGGATATAATTTGTTTTCATTTTCATTGTTTTTATCTAATTTTATTTAATTTTATAAAAAAATCAATGCATAATAGTTTTAGGTGAGATTATGATTCAGTGAAATGAAAAATCCATATCTCTAAAAATACACAGTAGAAAATTATGGAAAATTTATATTCAGAATCCTTAAACTATTCTCTTCAAAAGGGTATTTTTAGATTTTACTTTTAAGTAAAAATTAAGATAGATACATGGCGGGGAAAAACATGTGTTTAAAATATGTAACTTTTTCAGATTGGTGAACTTCAAAAAATTCTAGAAATTATAATATTCATCCTTTAGATTCAAAACTATAGTCATCACAAAATAGAGTATTTGTAGATTGTTGTAGTATATTTTGTTTGTCAAAAAAAAATGTTTAATAATTGATACATTGTTGGGGGGAAAATAACTCATTATCTTTCCCTTCATTTTTAAGAAACATACTGTCAAAAAATTGTCAAATTCACATATCAAATCTCAATAAAAATAAATTTAAAAATAGTAAGTAGAAAGCTAACAAAATTATTCACAAGTTTTGTTTTTACAGTAAAGTAAAATTCTAAATAAAAAAAAATACTTTTGTTTACCGGAAGTTGAAAAACCTGTTAAAATAAAATAAAAATTATCATAAAACAAACAAAAGTGTTACCCATATTCATGATTTTACCATAATTGATTATGGTATTACTCATAATTTCATTCACTGTAAGTTAGCCAAATATCTCAATTGCTTTATATATCCAGTGCCAGAGTTTCAAGTAATGATTACAAATGGAGGAACTATCAATTGCTCAGGAAAATGACATAAGATCAATCTTACTATGGGGGAATATGTAATGAATAGTCCAATTATTTATATACCCATGGGTGGGGTTGATGTCATACTAGGGGTCCAATGGTTACAATCATTCGGAACAATGACTTTTAATTTTCAAGAAATTTTCATTGGAAGGAAAGGAATTTGAATTAAGGGGTATCACAGGGAAACCCAGTAAGGTGTTAAGCTCTAATGGCATGAAAAAATTATTGAAAAGGGGGCATAAGGGTGTAATCGTACAACTATGCTCATTAGATGTTGAAACATATAAGCCATCTATTCCCCTAGATATACAAGGGATCATTGATAATCATTCCAAAGTATTTGAAGATATTCCCAGAGGTCTTCCACCCACTCGTGATCATGATCATGCTATTCACTTAATTCTTAGGAGTGTTCCTCTTAACATCATGCCTTATAGATACCCTTATGGCCAGAAGAGTGAAATTGAGCGTATGTTTGAAGAAATGTTAGATGTTGGAATTATTATACCTAGCCAAAGTTCTTACTTTGCGACGGTTATAATGGTACTCAAGAAAGAGGGCTCATGGTGTATGTGTCTAGATTAAAGAGAGCTCAACAAGATCACCATTAAATATAAGTTTCCCATTCCTGTCATTGATGAATTTTTATATGAACTACATGGATCAATCTACTTCACAAAGTTGGATCTTCATTCAGGGTATCATCGGATTAGAATGAAAGAAGAAGATATCCCAAAAAAAATATTCAGAACTCATGAAGTCCATTATGAATTTTTGGTCATGGATTTTGGCCTTACGAATGCACCTTCCACATTCCAAGGGTTGATGAAATTCATTTTCAAGCCCTTCCTTCAAAAATTTGTGTTAGTGTTTTTTGATGATATACTAATCTATAGCAAGTATTGGGAAGATCATGCTCAACATGTTGATAGGGTGCTACAACTACTAAAGGAGAAACATCTATATGCCAAACCGTCCAAATGTTTCTTTGGGGTGAAGGAGGTAGAGTACTTGGGTCATATTATATCTCATGAAAGTGTCAAGGTAGACCTTAACAAGATTAAATCCATGATGGATTGGTCAATTCCCAAAACATTGAAGTTTTCAGTTTGATAGGTTACTACCACAAGTTTGTTCAGAACTATGGAAGAATAACAACACCTTTAACTGCATTAACTAAGAAGGATGAATTTTCATGAACTCTAGAGGAAACTTAAGATTTTGAACAACTTAAAGAGGTAATGAGCAAATCTTCTATCTTGACCACACTAAACTTCATAAAAACCTTTATTGTGGAATGTGATGCCTCGAGAAATGGCATTGGTGGTGTTATAATGCAAGAAGGAAGGCCCCTTGCTTTTGAAAGTCAACCACTCAAGGGAAAAGACTTACACAAACCCATTTATGAGAAGGAAATGATGGAAATACTACACGCATTGAAGCAATGGCGCCCTTACCTAATAGGTAGGAACTTCAAGGTCAAAACAAATCACGACAGTCTTAAATACTTCTTGGAACAAAGACTATCTTCAGAAGAGAAACAAAAATGGGTGACCAAGATGTAGGGTTATGACTTTGAAATCATATATAAAAAAGGGAAGAAAAATGTTGTGGCAGATGTAGTCTCAAGAAAGGATGAAGATGTTGAGGCATTTATTTGTGCTATATCTATCATCCAACCTGATTGGGTAACAGAAGCAAGGGATGAATGGAAGAATGACGAAGAAGTGTGGAATATCATTCAAAGGTTGAAGCAGGATTCCAGTGCATCCGATACATTTACATGGAAAAATGATTCACTATGGTACAAAGATCGCTTATATTTAGGTAAGAACTCCCAACTCAAACAAAAGGTACGTTTGGAATTGCACACCTCTCTGGTAGGAGGGCACTTAATATTTTTGAAAACCTATCAGAGTGTTGAGAGGGAATTTTTTTGGGATGTCCTTAAAACTGATGTTCAAAGGTTTGTGGTAGAATGTTTTGTTTTCCAACAAAATAAGGTGGAAACAATTAAGACCCCAGGTCTTTTACAACCATTATCCATTCCAAGTCAGCACTGGGAGGAGGTTTCCATGGATATCATCACAGGGTTACCGAAGTTTGAAGGAAAGAGTACCATCATGGTGATTGTTAATAGACTTACCAACACTTTTGTGCACTCTCTCATCCTTTCAAATCTAGTATAGTTTCTACTGCATTCATGGAGACAGTTCAAAATCTACATGGAAGCCCAAAGAATATTGTAAGTGACAGAGATCCCATCTTCATTGTACATTTGTGGACATGTTTTTTCTTGTTTGGGTACTCAATTGGCTCATAGCTCATCCTATCATCCTCAATATGATGGAAAAACTGAGATAGTGAACAAATGTCTAGAAGGCTACCTTCATTTCTTTGTCTCTGATA
>SNQJ01S0016462.1:24596-55159 GCA_010110895.2 Picea sitchensis
GATAAGCATCCTCCACTGTCCTTACTGACATCATGCTGATCTCATCTTGTATTTCATACCTTAGGCCATTTATATACCTAGAAAATTTTTCTTCATCTTTCTCTCTTTGTCTAGTTCGGATATTTAGCTTGTAGAACTCCTCTATGTACTCTTTAACTATCATACCCTTCTTCCTCGAGTTTTGTAGTTTCCTGAACAAATTGATCTGATAATCTTTGGGCATGAATTTAGCCTTCAGTTTGGTTACCATTCTGTCCCAATTATTTATATTTTTCTTTCCTTTTCTTCTCCTCTCAGCCTGCAGTTCATCCCACCACAGTGATGCATGTCCTTTTAGCTTGGTGACAACATGTCTCACCCTTTTATCCTCATCAACATCCTCATAGTCGAAATATTTTTCCATGGATCGTATCCAATCCAGCATATATTCAACATCTAAATTACCTTCATACATTGGGACCTCTATCTTGGCTCTAGCTCCCAATCTGAAAACTTCTCTCAGCAAGCATTCTTTTGCAACATTTTCTCCTGCAGCTTCTTCGACTTCTACTTTTTCACTCTCTACATCACCGATGTCTCCAGCATCATGTTCCCTCCTCTGCACTGCTTCCATCGCATCTAATATTTCACTAAGTTCTCGCATCTCCCTTTCTACACCCTGATTGGCTAAGGGTGGCTCCACTCATCTCCTTGGCTGCATTGTGTTGACTGTCTCTCACACACAGAGTACAACTTCGAGTTATTTTTTCTCCTCTCCTTTTCCTGTTGTCTGCAAGAAAAAATTCTTCTCTGATACCACTTGATGCAGTGCGCCTACCTCAACAGGGTATGCTGACCTCCCAGTCTATGGATCTTCAAATTTCCTGAGCTGGAATAGCTCTTCGGGTTCCTGCTAGAACCTCCACAAAAATAATCCACAGGTCCTTATGTGAAAATTTGCCTGCGTGAACAAGAACCAGGCATAAGCTTCCTCCACTTGACCACTACCCATGACCACAGGCCTAACCAAAAGGCACTTCGCACTTCGTGACCTTGGGTATTATATTGTGAGTCACCCCGACTCTTCTAATCCCCGAGCTCTGAACTAGATATTAGTGATTTCTAGCCCCTCCCTCAACCTTAATCAACGTGACCCCCGACTATGACTCAGGGCCAATACCTCGAGCACTTCACGCTTTGCGTTGTCGGAAGATTGCTGGTCCTCTTCTCTTGAAACCCGAAACTGTGCTTACGACAGATCAATGGTCCATGACTCCCTGTGATCTCACAGTCCTGATCTCCACTTCACGAATTGGGACTTCGCCTCTCAGGGTGTCGAAGACTGCTCGCCTCCCTTCTCCTAATTCCCGATTCTACACTTACCGGTTTAACAGTCCATATCTCTCCGTGATCCAACGATTGAGATATCCGTCACGAATTTGGGACTTCGTGTTTTGCAAAGTTGTAGGACTGCTTGCCTCTCTTCTCTCGATATTTGAACTCACGAGTTTCTTGGGACCAGATCTACGGTCCACACTTTCCTTCGATCAACGACTATGATCCTTTCATGAACTTGGACTTCGTGAGGTTGCTTACCTTGTGCACTTCCAAAGGATTAAAGCCTATGCACTTACCCAGATCTTATTTTCCTCCTACGCATTCTTCTGAGTGTCTGGATGTGATATTCAACAACCGAATCTCTTCCCCTACAACTGATCCGATGGCAGCTGTCGCTCCCCCTCTTGAGATTCCGACTTCCTCTGCCTTAGAATATTTTCTAAGTATCCAAAGGTCTCGACCCTTGTTCTTCCTATGAGCACGTCCCTTGGAATTCGTCTGCAATTTTGGAAAGTGTTATTCCTCCTGAGCTTAATCTCCTCGAAGATTTCGATCTCTCACGCACTCCTGGCGTTTTCAGGGTTTCGTCAAACTCAGATCAAAGTATTTCTTGAAAATAATTTCTTCTCGCCCTCCTAGCGTCCCTCTATTCGGGTTCTTCGACTTCTTACAGAGTTACTTCGACACTTAGACGAATCTCAAATCTATGCACTCCTTGCAACAGATTCCTACAATAGGTTTGAGTTCTTGCGGACGACTGTGCATGCCTTGCAGCAGTCACTTTGCACTCCTTACAAAGGGAAAGTTGTGTGATATCTCTTCTGAGCTTCGGAATCGAAACAGGTTCTGTTAACGCACTCCTTGTGTTCTGTGTGCACACCTTGCATGCACTTAACAAAAGAGAAAACAATGGAAACTTATACAAACATTTCACAATTTCATAAACTCGTAACGAGATTCATCCATTCATGAAAGAAACAATAACAGGAAATTGCAAACAATATCCACACCATACATTGGATCAATTTTTCTTTTTTATCTTCATTCCAAAGTAAATGGCTACAGCTGTAATCAAAATAACAACTAAAAACTTAGAATTCTCGTACTAACTTGCAACAGCCTCAATCGGACGTACAAAACCTCTATTTATTTCTAAGGGTTCTTAAGCTTCCCCCAGCTACTCGTATACTTGAAAACCTAACCTAACTTCTACCTTAGTTTAGTTACATTCAAGAGTAGGAGTGGAAACTCCCACTTCACTCATGATCATTTAGAAGTGCTCCAAAATATTCGTCGTAACTGCCAGCGTTTGAAATTCTGAAATGATTCCCAGCATTGAGTTGTCCCACTCTG
Organism: Picea sitchensis; assembly: GCA_010110895.2. Lineage (NCBI taxonomy): Eukaryota > Viridiplantae > Streptophyta > Pinopsida > Pinales > Pinaceae > Picea > Picea sitchensis. The sequence continues at coordinate 27,267 of SNQJ01S0016462.1, forward strand.
CATGATTGCTAATGATGTTATTGCATCACAAGAATCCAAAGGGGAAGTGATTCCATATTTGTTGTGGCTGATAGATTCTCAAAGATGGCACATTGTATCCCATGCCAGAATACAAATGATGCAACACACATTGAAAATTTGTTTTTCAAGGAAGTTGTGAGACTTCATGGGTTTCCCAAGAGTATTGTCTCAGATAGGGACACTAAATTTGTTGGTCATTTTTGGAGAACATTATGGAAGAAGCTGGGGAAAAAAATGTCTTTTAGTTTAGCATATCACCCTCAAACATATGGACAGACAGAGGTGGTAAATCAGAGCTTGGGAAATTTGTTGAGAAGTTTGGTCACTGAACATCATAACCAATGGGATCAAATTCTGTCACAAGCAAAGTTTGCATACAATGACTTAGTGAACAAAAGTACAGGAAAGAGTCAATTCCAGATAGTGCACAGAATGAAGCCAAGAGGAGTATCAAAATTGAGAGATCTAGAGCAGAGTGAATTCAGAAGCACTGGAGCAGAAGACTTCGTTGCAGAAATGCAGAAGATTCATAATCATATCAAGGGGCAGTTGCAAAATAGAAATGTAGAATATAAACACAGAATTGATCAGCATAGGAGATAATTTTATTTTTAAGTCGGAGATCAAGTCTTAGCACACCTAAGAAAGGAAAGGTTCCAAATGGGGAGATACAAAAAGATGAAGCTGAAAAAAATAGGACAATGCAAGATCCTACAGAAATTTGGTGCCAATGATTATGAGATAGAGCTGCCAAAGGACATGGGCATATCACCCATATTCAATGTTTTAGAATTGTATCCTTACAGGGAAGATGACATGGAAGAATTAGAATATCAGAAAGAGATTCAGTGGGAAAATCAGATGCTTGTATCAAAAACACCACAGATGGAGAAGATCATTGATCAGAGGATTGGCAAGAAGACCAGGATAAAGACATATGTTGAGTATTTGGTAAAGTGGAAGGGAAACTCAATAGAATATTCCAGTTGGGTAAATGAAGTTGATACCTAGAAGCATGGAAAGTCAGTGTAGGATCTCATGGACATGATTCCATGAATTTTTGTCGAGGGGAGTATGACGCAGGAGCATCGTTGGCAAGAACACATGGAGAGACAACTCAATGCCTTAACGCGTCTTTTAATCAATCTAGAATCTTAACGCCAATGTTTCCTGCAAATATTTTTCCTAAACTGATTGAAAAATGAATAAGATCAGAATGCTTGGGAGCTGAATGATCATGAGTGATCTGGGAGTTTCACTCCTAGACTTTAACGTAACGAAACTTAAGTGGATTTTTTCTTTTCTTTTCGAGAGTAGATAGGTAGTCGGAGGGAACCCTAAGAACCCTCTAGTATAAGTAGGAATATTGTATGCCCAAATGAGGTTGTTGAACATGGAGGATAGTGAAAATTTGTTAGAAGATAGCTTAATTTTAATTGTTGCTTTTCATAGTCGTAGCCATTTTTTTCATTGAATGAAAATAATAGAGGAAAATTGATCCAAACGTGTGTGGAGTTGTTGTTTCTAAACTCTTCCCTGTTATTTTTTGTTTCTATGAATGAATGAGTTATGTTATTGAGCATATGATATTGTGAAGTATTTGAATAAGTTTCAATTGTTTCTCTTAGTTGAGTTCATGCAAGGTATGCATACAGTCCTCAAGGAGTGCGTTGACAGAGTTCGTTTCAACTCATAAGATCAGAAGAGATAGTGTGGAACTTCCATTTGCAAGGAGTGTGAAGGGACTACTTCAAGGTGTGCACAGTCTCCTATAAGAAGTTAAATCTTGCATGAAAATTTGTTGCAAGGAGTGTACAGATATAAATTTCGACTAAGTGTTGAAGTAACCCTCTAAGGAGTCAAAGGGTTCAAGAAATAAATCTCAAGAGAGATAGCGGAAGAATTATTCCAAGGGAGTAAAGCTCTGAAGATTTCATGAGTTATCGGTCAAGATCTGTCCAGGAGGAGTAGACTCATTCCAGATTGTTGGGTCTGGGCAAAGTGCATGAGCTTTAAGTCTCGGTGTGCACACAGGAGTGAGGATTATCTGAAGTCCCAAAGAGGTTAGGGATCGTCCATCATCCACAGGGACAGGTGGCGTAATATCTRCAATTTTGGGTGAAAGCACTCCGAGAGAGAACGAGTGTGCAGTAGTTGAAACTCTCGAAGCCCGAAGAGCTGAAGTTAACCACAAYTGTTGATCTATGGGAGACACGCGTCGACAAATCATTGAATTCAGGTGAAATCTATCCAGGAGAAATTAAGCGCRGAGGAGTTGAAACTCCTGAATCCCAAATAGCCGAAGTGAGTCGTGGTTGTTATATCCAGAAGGACACRCAACAAAGATCTGTGAACTTCATGCCAAAGAACTCCAGGAGAAAAGAGAAGGTGGAGAGTTTGAAACTCCCAAATCCCGAATAACCAAAGTAGTCTATGGTCATTGATCTATGAATGGAGATCGACGGTGGGGAATCATTGTGAGGCGAGGAGGTGAAATTAAAGGATGTGCTAGTTCAAAGCCCGCAATTCACCAATGCCATTGATCTGATCGGGACGAGGAATCTATGACCATGATTAGATCGATGTGGGTGAGCACTTTTCTGATTGTGGAGATAGAGCTCTCCGATAAGGAGAGAGCATGTTGGCTCCCCGCAATCTTTGAGAACCGTCGATCAATGAACAAATCGGTAATGACCGGATCATGACCGTGAAAAACATGAGAGTTATAACAGGTCTTGTGTTTGATTTAGTCTAGACCAGCAAGGTCTCGAGGATCTAATCCATCTTGAGGAGATTAATATTCTTGACCGGGAGGTCGCATAGCCCTGAGGGAGAGAAGAAGGGGGGGTCTGCATCACTTCTAACCCTAAAGAATTAAATAAGAAAGAGGATTCTACTTCAACCTCTCACACTTTGAAAGACAAACTTGAGGTTAAAATTGAATCAGATGACCCATATATTTATTTGTGGGGATTTCGTAGACCCTATGGAGTAAAATTTGAATCCACTAGTTGAGAACTTGAGACTTTGTTCAATATGGGAGATAGATACGACACAAATGAGGAAGAAATATGTATTCCAAGAAATGAAAAATAAAGTGAAGAAGAGGAATATCCATTTTCTATTAGGGAATCTAATGAAGACACTAAAATAAAAAATTTAAACCCATGAATTCTTCCACTATTTTATGGGTTACCTAAAGAGGACCTAGATACTTTCTTGTTTGAATTTGAAGTTTCGTGTTGGACATATGAATAAAAGAATGATGCACAAAAGCTGAGATAGTTTCCTTCAACTTTGAAAGATGGTTTATGGGGCTACAAGGAGGAAGCATTAGTACTTGGCAAGAGATGAAGAAAGTTTGTTCAAATAAGTATAAGGATTATTGTAAAGCACGGGAAATAAGAGACAAGATTTTCCATATGACGCGAAGGGATGATGAAACATCGGAGGACTAAGCTAAAGGGTTCCAGTTTAGTTATAAATGTGCTACAAATTTTAATCTTGATGACGAATCACTCAAATTAGTGTTTCTTAGAGGAGTAAGGGAATATTTGATGTCATACTTGGATTTTATTTTTGCAGGGGATATTTATCAGTTCACCTATGTTGGAATAAACGACCTATTTAAAAATTATTCAAGAGAAACCATGAGGAAAGGTGGAGGGTTAAAAATTGTCTTACCTTCAACATCAAAGAATATAATTGGAATTACCAAAGATAAAATTTGGAATCTAATTGAGGATATGAAAACAAACATTCTAAATTCTTTATCCATGCAATTGGATGCTCTACAAACAAAAAGGAAACAAGAGGAAAATGATAAATCCTTGGCAATTTTTTGTCCTAGGTGCACTAAGAAACATCCATTAAATGAATATCCACTTGTTGTAATAAAAATATGCAATGTTTATTCTTAAAATCATGACACTAACAATTGTCCAAAATGGTCGGGTTTAAAGGTAATATATCAAAATACATAATAGAATGTTGAATACATATATTTTATTAATCAGTCACGGTTTGGATAGCCAAGACTACAGTTTCTAGGAGGTCCTCAAGATCAGTAGTTGATTCATGATAGGAGGTCCTCACAAAAAGGGTAATATCGTGGATAAGGTTAATGTTGCAAGAAGAAACTATAAATTTCTCCTTTGATATAACAAACTTAAAAATGGACAGGGTTTAGGATACCAATGTGAACCCCTATTTCTTTCATGATGATGAACACTATCATGAAACCAAGAATCTTACATGGACTAAGGTCAGAATTTCTTACTCCTGAACATTTCATGTGCTAACATTGGCTCCATAGGGAATGGAATGTTCCCTATGAGATGCCAAGAACATTGTAGTTCCAGTTCCTTATCCATTGGGCTATGGAGTCTTATTTTTGATCTACTACAAACCAAGAAACTAAAAGAAACAAAAAATGTTTTTATGATAAGCTTATTCCTCTACTTCTAACATTATCTTTGAGATGATTGATCAGGTGAAATAAAAAATCCAGTGTAACCATGCAAGGACCTTGTCTACTAATTGAATTCCTTTCATAACCTTGCTTAATGGTAATTCAAATTGAAAATTAAATTCAATCTAAAAACTCATACACTTTGAAGAACCAATTCCATTGACTGATTCTAAGAAACTCATAAAGGTCTCTTTCTCTGATGTTTCCAATAGAAATTCAAAAGGATATTGAAGAATATTTGTGAATACCACTTGTTGATTGATAAAAAGGAAAGGACAACCTATATCTATAGTTCCTTCATGTTCACAAGTTTACAGAAACACACCAACTTCTTTCTTCACTGTATCCTTTTCTTCAAATGTTAATTTTTGTTGTTCTAAGTTTTCAAATGCAAGATCATTCTGAGAACAAATGGAAACAATATGATTATTTTCCTTATCATGAATTTCAACCTCAATAAAACTCTCCATATAGAGAACCATAGGATCACTAAGAACATGAAAAGGTTGTTGTTGACTATAATGTTATCACTATGTTCAAAAAAACATGTGTGATAAATAAAACCCTCTTTTTTCTGATAAATCAAACCATTTTCAGTTCATATTCGTTTAGGGGTGAGGTTTTAACCAATCAACTCATATGTTTCTCCTTAAACGTGGAAAATATTGCAAGTATTTCATAAAAATATAGTTCAATTTGCACTGCAAACTGGCCCTATGAACTTAACCAACGCACTGCAAACCCTCTGTTTTACACAGAGTTGCTTCAATTTATGCTTATCTACAGTTTTCATCCAAGTTGGATTCATGATCCAAGAGAGGAGAGAGTTGGAGGAGCAGTTTAGATGCTTATTTGTAAGCCTGAGGGCCTGTTTGTAGTCAACATTTCTGCCATTAAAGATTCATGAGATTTTTTTATCAGATTGTATTCTTTGTTTTCCATTTATCTTGTCACTCTCTTTTTTGAATATACTGCAGGTTTTGAGGATCATAGTTGTGATTGATTGATGGATTCATGAACAACAAAGGATCTTTTGTAGCTTTCCCATTAATCATTATTTATCGTTTGAGCAATATTTAATTTGTTTGCAGAAAGGATATTTGTACAATGGATGTTCTTCCTTTTGTCATATTCTCTATGCTTCTACCCATAATTATATAAAACTTTATCTAGTATACAGTTTAGATTCCTTTGATCTGTTGGATGTTATGACTCCATGCCCAATGGAATGCCTTTGTAAATAGTTTGTTTCCCTCTCCCTTTCTTACTCAGTCTTGTTGATCCACTCAAGTATAAACTTGTTTTAACCATTTATATATTGATGGGTATTGGTATTGCTCTTAAAGAAGTCTAAGAACAACTTCTAGTGCTAACACCTCGGATCGACGACTATTATAATTCATCGTCTGCATTCAATGTTAAGTAAATCTCAACTTAAGCTTTAAAAATTTAACAGTCCCGAAGCCTCGCATTATATATTTTCGTTGGATTTTGACTTGGATTCCCCAATTCCTTCCCAATCATAGTAGGTAATAAGCTTTCCAAATGACTTCCATTCGAGGAGATGATTCCTCACAAGCATTCTGTGTCAGGGAAAGGGAAGGATACAGGATTTATCCTATCAGTTCTAGCCTATAATTCATTTTCCCTCAAATATATCATTCATCCCTCAAATATTATCATTCATCCCTTAACTCATCCATCAGGTTCCCTCTTACAGGAACCCATTATGTCATGTGTATCACGGTGCACAGAGAAACAAAAACACATATATAAGTTATTCATCTTGGAACGATACAAGCTATTCATAACCCAAGGTGTAATACTTATGATATTCTTGCAGATCTGTCATCATACAAATACCAAGGTTTCCAAAATGAAAGAATTGATACCACTTAATCAACTATACATACTCATAGCATAAACATAGGTATTCATCCAGATAATTCAATTCAATTATACTAACTATAAAATTACTTATCTGTATTACAAGTTACAACCAACCAAATGACTACGAAGGTTCTCCTTTCCACCCAACCATAGGCTCTTCTTGCTCAGAAACTTCGGTAGCATTACACCCCAGTGCGAAGCTAGGATACCACCAGGGAAATATTTGCACTTTCTCACACATTCTCTCCATGCCCATGCACTCACGTGCATGTATGTTCTACAACCTCTAACCTTGTCTCCCTCTCTTCAAGACCAGATAAGTTTCCCTCCCCCCATGTGTCTCTTACATGTAATGACTTGAGAAGGTTCTCAGCCTGTCCCCTTCCTTATGTTATAAGGAAACCCGTAGGTCAATATGATCTGTAGAAATGGTATCTTGTGGTACCTTTGGCTGATATTTTCAGTCGTCCTATCTAGATCTTCCATACCTATATTCAATGAGGGTGGTTTTTTTTCTCAACCACCAACCATTCCTCATTAATTGATTTGTCTCGATATCGAGGTTGAGAAAAATTCTGAATATTCCTAAAGTAATACATCAGCAAAGTGGCTTGGTACATTAGCCAAATAAACCATTCTCTCATTCCTCTAGTGGTATCATGGCCAGTGCTTTAAGTATTCACCCCCATATTCAATTGTTGGCATTCTTAATTACAACATTAATTTTTTAGCATTGTTCACATGCCACGGCTTGGCAATCATGAATTACAGTTAATTACATATAATTGGAGGTTTGGGAGAAGGGGTGTTACATCAAATGCCTACTCAATTCCAAGTATAGCACCCCCATATTCAATTGTTGGCATTCTTAATTAAAACAATAATTTTTAGCATTGTTCACATGCTGTCAGTAATCATGAATTACAGCTTTAATTAAGCATATAATTGGAGGTTTGGGGAGAAGGGGTGTTAGCATCAAATGCCTACCACCCAAGATATGGATAGGGTTCTAATTCATCCATAATCTCTATCACTTCAAAGTCAAGTCTACTTTATTTTTTACCAATCAATGTTTTCTTCCACTTGCTCTAGCATACCAATGGGATAAATTGTGCATTTGTTAAAAGTCTGAGTTGAATGGGGGACCACATCAACTTTGGTTTACCAATCAATTCCCATTATTTATTTGACAAGGTGTTTATGTCAGATCCTAGGTCTAGCATGACACCATCCATTTCATAACTACCAACTTAAGCTATCATCTTGAACTCTCTTCACATGCACTAATGTTTTCTCACCTGGTGCACATCCCATCCTTGAAGTGGGGAAAAATAGATATAGTGGTTTCTTCTTCCCCCATACATCTTGTTAACATGTGGGTCAATTTATTGGTAACAATAGGTTTACCCACTACCTTAAGACAAGAATGAAAGAATTAACTTGTAACGTACCAAGCCACCCAAGCCCAAGCACGCTTACTAAGCCCTTGGTCTACTTTCTTCTTACAGATACCTTTCTTATATTAATAAATATCCATAAACAGCAAACCAAAACAACATGCATCTAAACAATAGTCCTGAATGTACAATGTTACATTGAATTCAACGACAAATTACATAGCGGAAATAATTGGCACAAAAATAATACCATATTATATAACCCCTGTCTTGAGAAGAGAACCATTGACTGGTTGTAGACCAAAGACGTTCCACCCAAACGTAGACAATGTTGTTCCAAGTCTCAACAACAATGTCACCCAGCCAAGGGGATGTTTTAAAACCCATGACTCAAGTGTGGTGTCACTAGCCCAAACCATCTCAACACTCAATCTCCTCATAGGCTTCCCAACACCCACAACAATCCAAGTATCCAACTCTCTTTTACCACCATGTCCTCAAGAGAGAATGGGACCCCAGCTTCCCCACCTTTCTCTGCCATGCAACCCCTTAGGGCAGCCCTTCCTGTGGCTCCAAGTAAAATTTCCGGTCCAATCTCAATGTTGGGACCTTTAACTTTGCAAATATGAGAAATTTGACATAAGCCAAATATATTTCCATGTGTGTCTCAAATCATGGTTGGAATACACCAACCATCTATACAACCAACAATGCCATGGATTCTCAAGAGATTTGCCTCCTCTCCCAATCCAAGACATGAACCAGGGAAAAGATGAGTGCATGGTGTACTAAATGTATGTGTTCTTAAGGGAGAGGTGTGGAACAATGGTCAACTGAATGAATGGAATGTGTGAGGAAAGATGGAGGCAAACAATAGTAGAACTAGGGATCTAGAAACGGAGTGAGAGAGAATGAACTCCCCTCCCCAACATGGTGGCATGCCATGTACCCTGGATCAAGAACCTCTTGGCCTCCCCCAAGAATCTTATGTAACTAATATTCTCCATTAAGAAAAATGGAGAATAAAATATAAAATAAAATGCTTAGCCCATCAATCCCTCTTTTGTGGGAATCACACTCTATAAAATCTAGTCTTGTCCGCTTAGTAGCCAAAGAATGTACTTATTAGATATTATTTTGGGATTAACTACGTAGTCTAAGTCATTAATCTATCACCCATACCTGTTATGCAAGCCTGTTCCCACCACACTCCTCATGATTTGAATAGTCCACTTAGCACTCATTGCATTGGTGATGCTCACAAGGGTGTGTTGGATTGAAACCAAATGTTCGAATCGCAGATAGCATCAATCATCACTTCCTGGGATTGCACCCGGTGAACTGTGTGACTTCCTGTGTGCTAAGACGCTTCTTAGCTCAAGCTTTAACTGTGGAGTTTCCACACCGCCTCACCAGCCACAATTCCCACTGCAGTCCTAGCAAGCATTAAAGCCTTTATGAACTACCCAAATAGAGCTCCCTTAACCTTTTATTATTTGCCATTAGGGGCTTTTGTAGTGCAAGATATTAGATATTTTTTTTGGGATTAACTGTGTAGTAAGTCATTAATCTATGACCCATACTCATGAGGGCTGAACCACCTATAATAAATGTATTTATTATTAATAATTATCAAACATTACATTTCTTTGAGCACACTAGCCCTTTAATAGTCTGCTTGAAGTGTTCCATTTCTAAAGGTAATAACAATATTAATATGGGGCTCAAAACCCGGGTGCATCCCTCCCCCTATTCTTTGGCATTCTCCTCCTTAGTGCATATACAATAGGGAATCAAAATTCCACCCATTCAAAACATTTTGGTACCTCACCGCATGGAATCTTCATGCCCTGTGTAGCTTCTTCAGACCACATAACGACTTAATGTTCTATAACCTCGACTTGTTACTTACACTCCTTTTTGTCCAATATTTGAACTAGTTGGACCTGAAAGTCTCCATCCTGTCTCTACCTGAATCAGATTTAAGTCAATAACATGGTTAGGGATCATGTACATATTTTTAGCAAAGAGATTATAGGAAACACATTATGCACATTCATGGAAGTAGGCAATGCCACGACGTATGCAACAGGTTCTATTCTATCCGATATCTCAAATGGACCACATAACATGATTGCTAGCTTTGTATAGCTACCCAAATTCAAAGAGATCTTCTTGGTAATTACATTCAAAAGCACATGCTCCCCCACTTTAAATCTCTCTTTGTTTTCCTATTCTTATCTATACAAACTTTTGTCTATCCTCGAGTCAGCCTTTTAAAATGTTTCATTATTAAACCATCCTGACTTCCATATCCTTTGAGCAACCCGCCCAAGTACCAATTTCTAATCTATACTAGGGTTTTCCTAACTTACCTGAGTACCGTGATTCTACAATAAAGTGCCTCAAATGGGCTCACCTTCAATGAATCTTGATACCCAATATTATATGCAAAACCCCAAACCAAGAGAAAGTAGTCTTCCGATTTAGTTGGTTTGTCCATCACATCCATTCTCAACATGTATTCAATTAATCAGTTGACCCTATATGTATTCCCATCTTACTATGGATGGTATTTTGTGCTAAAACAATCCTCTCTAGAAATTTTAAGTAAACTTTGTGTCTCTATCTAAGACTATTTTCCCAGGGTATCCCACCCAGCACCCCTTCATACCCCTGCAATATTAGTAGTTTTATGAGTTGTTTTAACAAGAACAAAATGAGCATCCTTTGCCAATTTATCAACCACCACCATGGTTGAATCATGTTTCCTTGTTGTCTGGGAAAATTTAGTTATAAATTCAATGGCTATCACTTCTCGCTTATTCTCTTTGAATTGGTGGAATATTAGCAAGCATGTTGGGTGTCTATGCTCAAATTTCACTCTTTGATATTCCATACATCTGGTGATATAATCAACAACATCCTTTTTCATCTCGGGCCAAAATAATTGGCTTCTTTTACTATTGTAATTTTTTCTGGTATCATGGATGTCCAACATATGCGACATTATGCATTTCTTTTAATACCAACTTCCTAAGTTCTCCATAACTAGAACATAGATTCTATGTTTATGCATAAGTAGTCCATCTTCCTTTATCTCATACTCTTTTCATTTTTGTTGTACATCCCTTTCCAAGATTTCCTTTACTCCCACAGAGGGTAACACCTATATGTAAACAACAATATCTAAATTTTTTCTCTTCAAGTCCGATTGATGCATACTGGAAATTGTAGCATGCATGAGATGTGCTCTTCTACTAAGTGCATCAACAAATTTATTTTTCTTTCCTTTGATATGCTTGATATCAAAGTCATTCACTTAAAAATTCCAAACGCATCTGATTTGTTTAGCATTCAAAGTTGGTTGTTCAAAAAGATAATTCAAACCACTTTGGTTTGTCCTTAATTCAAACTTATTTCCCATGAGATAATTCCTCCACATATTCAATGTAAACAATGGCAGCTAGCTCCAAGTCATGTGGTATAGTTCTTCTCATGTTCCTTAAGATTTCTGACTTATAACCAATGGCATGTCCATTTGAGTGAGGACTCCACCAAGTTATTCTTTACATGCATTTCCAGTATACAAATCTTTCGTTTTGGTCAACAATCTTTAACACAGTGCACTAGTGAGTAACTCCTTCAACAAGTTAAATTTATCTTCACATTCGGGGATGTTCATTCAAATTTAGTTCCCTTCTTTGAAAAGAAGTGATGGGATGAGTAATCTTAGAGAACCCTTCTATAAACCTTTGATAATATCCGATGATTCCCACGAACAACTATATATCTGCTACATCCTTAAGTACCAACCATTCCATGATGGACCTTATTTTCTCAGGGTCAACTACAATACCTTCTTCATATATTACATGTCCCAAGTAATGGATTTTTCTTTGATAAAAAAATTAATTCTACTTAGCTCTCGACATACACCCACTTTCCTCACACTCCTCTTAATACCAACTTAGGTGATGTTCATGCTCTTCCTTTGATTTAGAATAAACAAGTATGTCATCCAAGAATACTATGAAAATTATCCAAGTAATCTTTGAATTTATCCAAGTAATCTTTGAATATGTCATTCATTAAGCACATGAAGGTGGTTGGTGCATTAGTCATCCCGAAGGGCATGACTATAAACTTGTAGTGCCCATAGTGAAATTTGAAGGCTATCTTATAGATGTCTTCTCCTTGATTCTTACCGATTGGTATCTCGATCTCAAGTCTATCTTTCAAAACATATTTTCCCCTCAGCTGATCAAAGAGGTCATAAATTATGGGTAAAGGATAATTTGTTCTTTATAGTAGAATTATTCATTGTCAAAAGTCAATACATAGCCTCAAGGTCCCATCCTTTTTTGACAAAGAGTATGGGTTCTCCCCAAGGTGAAACACTTGGGCGTATGTGCCCTTTGTTCAACAATTCCTCCAACTACATTTGTAATTCTTTTTAACTCTAGTGTGCTCATTTTGTAAGGCATTTTTTACACCGGGGCAACTCCAGGCACTAAATAAATTGAGAAATATCTCTCCCTTTTGGTGTCAAACTTAGGTATTCTCGGACTACATCCTCAATTCTTGCAGCATCTAGTAGCCCAAGGCTTGGCCCCTTTTCCTTTTCTCTGCCTCTCTCCGCATGGGATGCATACAACTGCACCCTTTTCTTAAAACATCTCTTCAATTGTAAGGATGAAATCTCTTGTATAGAGATGGGTCTTGGTGCAACCTTTCATAATGCTATGTTTTCCATCCAAGATCATGTAAATGTCTTGTTATGAAAATCTAGGGACAACATGATGTGTTTCCAACCAATCCATTCCACTAAGAATATCATATGATCCTAATGGTAGCTGATATTCGACGTAACACCTGTATTCACAATTCATTAAGACTATGTAGCAAACCCAATCATATCATGGATTCTCGCTTTGGTTCATAGGCTAGTTGAACTAAACTCTGATTTCCAAGATTAATTTTCTCCAAAATGTAATCTATCCACTATTTTAGGCCCAAATGTAACAATGACTCTCTTTGAATCAATTCAAATAACAAATGTGACTAATTCTATGATATTACCTTCCACCTCAATCATGTTGGATTGATAGTCTTTCTTCCAATCATCTAAGGTTGCATAAACTCTTCCCATTTCTTTGACTGTCATATCCTCTTTCCTCAATCTTGCAGTAATGTATGATTCACTCCATCCTTTTTGTGTGGTAAATCCTTGTACATGTGATCTCTTTGCATCCCCAACATTGGATTGTGGTCTCTCCCCTTTTCCCAAGGAGTCTCTTTGATTCATCCTTAGCATACCGTTCTTGTTGATTTTTATTAAGCTCATTTCTATGGAAAGGAGGCTTGAATCCCTTTCTTTGTCTCAGACTCTCCTTCTTCTTATCCTTCCTGAAGACTTCAGATGGATTCTCTATCCTAGCCTTGCTCATATAGGTAGTTATCTTTCCTAATAGCCTCACTAAGGTCTTGGGTTCATCATACTAAATCTTTTCTTTATAAAAGGTTAAAGTCCTCTCAAAAACCTTTGTATTTTCACCTTTCATCATTTATAAACCCAACATACTTTAACAACCCCTAAGAAATTATTCTCATATTCTACCATGGACATATTTCCCAATAGGAGTTCAAAGAACTCCTGCATTTTCCATTTTCTTGTCATAGAAATTCTCCGAGAGGAACTCCTTTCCTAAAAATACTTTGAACTTCTTCCAAGTGATCATATTCTCATTAATATGCTCAACTTACTTCAGCTAGTCCCACCACATGGAAAAATTTCCCATGTAAATGGTAGGCGACAATCCTAGCTTCTAGGTTTGATATCATTTATGCAATTGAAATATCTCCTAAGTCCAAGAAACCATGCCACAACATCATATTCCCTTTCTCTATCACCATCAGTACATGTGGCTTGATCTTCCCTCAACTCTCTTTGTAAATTTTCCATTTCTCTTTGTGCCCAACAAGAGACACCTCTCAATCTTATGGAATCTTCATATGCATAAGACCTTATTACTGAGTAAGGAGGTGAGTGATTCCTATGAGCTCTATCACCTCCTATAATAACCATCTCTTCCATGATCGTTTATTCTTTCATGAAACCTACCTTCCTCTTCTTGTTTTGAGTCATCTTTGGTTTCACAACAACCTGATTAATCTTGTAGCACTCAAGCATTTATCCATTTTTCTCTCCCACTTCACATTGTCTTCCCCTTGTAGCTATGCACTTCTATTTTCCGGCTCTTCATAGTTTATAACAATGTTTCTTGCTCCCCTAGGACCCTTATGTCCTGATTTTGTCTCCTGATTACCAACTCTGTATTCCGGCCTTCTCGGCCCTTTATCATGGCTAGAGGTCTCAAATTTTCTTCCATTTCTCGAATACTCATTTTGAGCTAGTATGTTTAAACCCCTTAATTATAAAAATGTGCAGGGACTACCTTTATCGACGGGGCAGATGACCCAACAAAATCTACAATGTTACAAGATCCTTTAATTCATGAAATATATATATATATATATATATATATATATATATATATATATATAGAGAGAGAGAGAGAGAGAGAGAGAGAGAGAGAGAGAGAGGGGGGAGATGGAGAGATAAACATCTATATACTGGGTTCCAGATCATATAGCACCCCATTTGGAAACTCTCACTCTTGGAGCCGACTGTGTATATATATTTTGATCTCTTGTTGCGAGAGATTTGAGTTTTCTTTACACATTCACGCCAAGAGTTCATCCAAATCTATTGTGGAACAAACTGTAAGTGTACTTTATGTAGTTGAATTTGTAGATCAAGTTTTATTTCTCAATATAAAACCCTCACAAATCTTTTTGTGCTAGAATTATTATATCTGAAAACATGTGGTTTAAAATTGATCGAGGGGCGAGATCAAATGATCATAATCCATTGCGGAGATTGTATAAGCACACCTAAGTTAATCTGGGACCTCAGACTAGAATTGAATTCACACCGCTTATTTTTGAGGCTTGAAATCTGATCATAGATCGACGATCCATATTCATTATGGAGATTATAAAGTGCAATAGTGGATCCTACCTTTTGCGGGCCCGTAATTTTTATGAAATACATCGTTATACATTTGAAATCCGTTTATTGTTTGGAACTTTAATATTACATTGAATATTAGACCAAACCTCCACCATAGATTTGTAGATCTAATGGTTCTTGTATGTCTGTGGGTTGATTTAAATAGTTTTATTGACATCGATTGCATTATTAATTACTCTAGTACTGTAAAAACTAAGGTGCTACATGTCGTTAATGACGGTGTGACATGTGGCCTAATCAACTATTGACACATGTCGACACTGCACAATGATCTCATCAAACATTAGCACATGGAACGTGGGATGTCAAACATGAGATGGACACGTGGCATGTGTATGGTGGTCCACATCACCCTAGGTGACATCAGCATGCCATGTCACTTTCGTATTCTGTGACTTTAGAATTTCAGGCTTCAAAAAACTTTGCACCTGCACACCTCTATTCTCCCAGCATTGAATTTATGAATACTTGAAGGAAACACTGATCGACGGTCCTCATTCACTGTTTATATCTACAGTCAATGGGAGCTCTGGGACTCTAGGCTTTGGGAGTTTTGAACTATCCATTGATTACAGAGGATTTGTTGCCACATATCCTCTGTAATCAATGGATGAGATGGAATCCGACCTTCAGGCCTTCGGGAGTCCTCGACCCCAACTGCTTATACCTTGAATCCTCTGGAGTGCCAAGTCTCCATACTACAAGATCTATTGCCACGTGTCCTCTCATGATCAACGGTGAGGATTTACTCCGCTCTTTGGAGCTTCGGGAGGTTTCACATTCATTCCACTTCATTCCTTCTGGACGCTGAATTGGAAAACTCCTAGAGTCTTCATCGGCAAATAAGAACCAAGGGATGCTACGTGGAAGAATATAAGGAATGGACAGGTGGCCCTAGCTAACAGGTGACATGTGTCATATACTAACAGGCATGAACGGTCTTTGAAAAACATGAAACACGGTGACACGTGGAAAGAATCAAGTATGTCCACGTCGCCCTAGGTGACATCAGCAGGCCACGTCACTCTAGTGCCTTCAGTACTTCGGGACTTCGAGAGACTTCTCCACACTACACCTCAAATCCCTAGAATGTCGAATTCCCAAATAGGATGATCTTTGGACACGTGTCCCCAAACATGAATTATATAAATTTACTCTAGAGTTTAGGACTTTGAGAGACTTTCTTCCTGGCAGCTTAAGATCTCTATTATCCCAGAGTGTCGAATCTATGAACTGTCGTGAGATCGATGACTCACATTTTCTCGCACGCGGATCAGATGGCTGGAGTCTGATATTTTCCACTTTGCTTCGCCTCTTGATCTACACTTAAACCAAAGACCCAAACCTATCCTTGGCCAAATCCAATGGTCTGGTACTCCTCCCAGTGATCTACGACAGAGATTCACTCTGGAACTTCGGATATTAGGGGCTTTGGGCTTCTCTTATGACAAGGAACTTGAAACTACCAAAGCAACGAAGTTCGAAGGACTTGAGGGTTTAACCTTTGTTTTCTTTTCTCAGATATGATGGTTGTGAAGGATTCAGATCCTTCCCGAATAGATCCTACAACCATCGCAGTTTCCTAAACCACTACACCTCCTGAGCTTTCAAACATTTTTAAGGTGTGCTCTCAACACCTTTTGGCACTCTACAACTCAATTTCTTTGTGAAACTTTTTCTTCAATCTCGGTTTACACGGCCCATCCAGGCTTAGTATTGGAACTTTTCTCTGATGCCAAAGTGGAACGTACCCAGCCACCCACAGGCCGGGCTACTCTACTTCAATCCCTCTCTCAGACTAATTTCTCTTACAAATACCTTTCATATTAATAAAGATGCATAAAAAAAAGGAACTAAATGACATGCACAACAATAACCAGTAAGCATGCATACTCTAAACATATTGAATTCAACGATAAATAAAATACACAACGAAAATAATTTATACACAGGTAAATAATACCATAGCAGAGAGCACTTACCTTTTATAGAAGAGAACCACCAACTAGATGCAAACCAAGGATGTTCCACCCAACCATAGACATAGTTGTTCCAAGTCTCAACAACAATGTCACCCCCAACACCCCTGAGCCAGGGCTATGAATCCACAAGGATAGTCCCAGAGTGTTACTTGGCTTCCCAAACCAGTCAGCACTCAAGCTCTCATAGGCTTCCCAACACCCACAAAAATCCAAGTAGCCAGCTCTCTTCTACCCAGCTTGCACAACCTAAGAGAATGGACCCCCACCCTTCTCTGCCACACAGTCCCTTAGGCAGTCCTTCTCCTTCCAGGGCTCCAGTGAAATTGTTCCATAATCTCCATGTTGGGACTCTCGGGACTTGCAGCTATGAGCAAAGTTTGACACATGCCAAGCATCTCATACATGCAGGCCTCAAATCATGGCTAGACTACACCAGTGATCTTTACAACCAACAATGCCATGGATGCTCTTCAACAGTTCATCTTCCTTTCCCAAGACGTCACACTGATGAGGAAAGATGAGTGGGTGACATAAATGATTGGAGTGAAGTCTCCATGAGAGGTGTGAAACAATGAACAACTGAGTGAATGAATGCGTGAGGGAAGAGTGAAGCGACCAACAACAGAACGAGGACAAGAAACAGGAATGAGAGACAACAAACCCCCCCAACATGCTAGGGATGGGTTTATGTAATTCGTGGAGATTAAGAACCTCTTGGCCTTCCCCTCAAGAAGCTCATGTAATTGTTATTCTCTATTAATCAAAATGGAGAATAAAATATAAAGTAAAATGTGTGGCCCCTCAAGCCCCCTCTCTTGTGGAATCATAACCCCCTATAACTCTAGTCCTTGTCCATCTAGCAGCCAACGATGTATTTATTATTAATAATGATAAAAAAATTACATTTCTTGGGCACATTGGCTTTTAATAATTGTTTTGGCAATCTGACCTCTCAGTAGTGTAACAATACATTATTTAATATGGGGGCTCAAAACCCGGGGTGTTACATCACTTACCTGGTTTTCTGAGTTAGTCTCGAGGTAAGTTTTGCATTGTGTTTCCTCTCATGGCCTGCATCGCAACTCTTCATTCCTCTTCCATTTCCCTTTGTGCCATGCATTATAATTCTTCACACATATGATCCTATTCCACTTCCCTCTGCATTGTGAGTTACAATTCTTCATTCAAAGGGTCCTCTTCTAGCATCCTTTGCACGTCAGGCGGAAACTGCTTATGTTGCATGGTGTCAAAATTAGGAGGTTTCAGTCAAATTATATAATTTAATTCCCGTTACATTTAGTTATCAATCTATGATTTCGTAAACTTGTGAAATTCAAACATTGTATGTGCAAAATTAGATCATTTGTAGTATTAATCTACTTTAAAAACTCCATAAACCAAAATGAAATGAAATCACATGACAATTGAAATTCAAAAGGAAACACACTTGCATGAGAAAGCTAACTCAACCACTCTTGGTGATGATCATGTACTTGGGAACCGATCATGCTACTGGGACCTTGTTGTCACCAAGTTATCTCTTTGCATGATTTCATAATTCTTTGTTTCCACATCTTATCATTCCATTGTTGGTGAGTTAGGATAAAAACTAAATAACAAAGTGAGGAAAGAAACACACTACACTTGCATCAATGAAAGACTAACTATGAAATTGAATTTCATAAGTGAAATACCACCATGTTCTCATGGAGTGAGCTCTATCTCCTAAGAATTCATGGTAGCAAACTAAATTATACCATGATAAAGCTAAATAAAAAATAAACTATAACATCATAAAGTAAATCAAATTATACTATTAACAAAACTAGAAAATGACAATTTATATGAAGAGGAATATCAAAAAATTTATTTATTCCATCATCGTTTGGACATATGCTCCAAGAATCCTCCTTTTGGAATGGAGAAGACACTCTTAGTTATCTATGATTTTTCTTTGAGAATAGGATAAGAAATTAATAAATCCAGATCCATTTTTCTCTCATGTGGTTACAACCATTTACCAATAAGTAAAAACCAAAAACCAATTAGTAAATGATTACAATATCTTTGCTAATAATTCAAAACAAATCACACTATTCTTGTCTATGGTCCAAGATTCTTTCCACATCCAAGATGGTTGATGATGATCAAAATCCATGACAAATCTTCAATGGTTGAAGAGGAAATTCGAATTTGGACCTAGGTGGTAAAAATAAACATTGTTACAAACTCCAATTGTCCCTGTAATCATCACCAAACTAAACCAACTTTCAAGGTTAAGTGAGAACATGTTAATTTTCTAAGATTTAATCATAAATTCACTTAAAATACTAAAATAGATGCATTGGAAAATATCTTGAACCTAAAGCATGAAAATGGAATTAATACAAGGTTGTGGGAAAAGGGAAAATGATTAAAAATCAAAGGAAAGGTGTGAAAATATGATAAAAATGATGGCAATTTGGTGACTCAACATCTCCCCCAACTGAACATGTTGCATGTCCTCATGCAACCCTGCATCTCCATGCAAGTGATTGTGTGACTAGGTATTCCTCTGAAATATTGAGCATGATAGGAGGACTCAATTTGCAATTTTCTTCTTTGTGGTTGGTTCTTGTGTAGCAACCACAAGTTTGGCAAGTTTTGGTTCTTGTGTGTAAACACTTACTTCTTGGACTTGAGTTTTGATTGAGAATCTTGTGGTTGGTTCTTGTGTGATAACCACAAGTTTGTAAGTGTTGGTTATTTTGTGACAACCATAAGTTTGTAAGTGTTGGTTCTTGTGTGGTAGCACTTAGCTCTTGAATTTATTTTTCTTTCCTACTACAACAAAGAATCTTCCCATCAAACAACAAAAAGATCATCAACTTTGAAAAATAAACCATGTACTTGCACTCTTTTAGCAAATCAAATTTATCTTATAAATCATCTTCAAGCATCAGGGATGTTTGTTAAAACAAACCTTAGCATCCAAACATCATGAATAACATTTTCTTACCATCAGGGATCTTTGTTAAAACAAACCTTAGCATCCAAAAATCATGAATAACCTTTTCTTACCAACTATGACCAAGTGCCATATTCACCATTTAGAACAATTCCTCCAATTGCTTGTTACAGGAATTCTAGTAGCTCTTGTTGAAAAATGATCATGAACTAATGCCTTCTTTATTTATCTTGGAATTGGTTTGATCAGCATGAAACCATATCATGACACCTGTGAACAAAACCCATATGGTGTATTTTGCTCTGAGGTAGCGCAAGTATGCAAAGAAATGAATCACTATAGGAAGTTGGTGCTACTACTAGAATTTTGAATATGTCTTTTATCACTTTTATATAACTTTAGCAATTGGGTCAGTCTTATGTTTGGTGAGGATATTATTCTTATCATAATGCTTCAACACACAAAACTTGAGAAAAACCTAGTTCACGTATTTTGAGAAAAATACAAAATGGTTGTAGGTGATGATGGCTCATTTCCCAAAAAATGTGGATGATATTCTCTTGAAATTTTTATAGTTTATTCATCTTACATTAGTTCATCTCCCCTCCAATTTTCTTTGCTAATAGATGCACGGTTTACAAGATATGGTCAAAGCAATTTCTTCCTTGTATATGAAGAAAAAAGGCATTGACTATAGCTTTGACCAGATATCTACACCTTGGGTGATGGATTTTGGGCCTGTTTCAACAATATGAAAGAATAACAACAACATCCCTAACAAAACTCAGATGTATGAATTCGTCTGCTAGAGGTGCAAATATACAAATCATCAAGAGAATACCAGATTTCTGAAGATGACGGTCCACTACAAGAATGCTATAATTGCGTAGTAGAGAGGGAATTGGCCTTTTAGAAATGTCAACAAAGAAAAATCTTCTTCCTCCTTTTCCATATAAAGGATTGCAGTTGAAACATAATGAACTTCACAAATAAAGAATTGTAGATATTGCCCAGGTGAATTTTTCCACTACAAAGAATGACCAACTTGATTTGCACGTACCCCTTGAGACTAACATTGTCCATATTGGGATAAGGGAAACACCTGAATAGAGAGGATTCCATTTTTATGCAAATAAGGTTGTTCCTATAACTTTGGGGGAGAGGAACATGTATTTGTTGCTAATATGCCTTCTAGACTTGATAGTGAACTAGATGAATTAGTAGTAGACTATTGATCTAAGGACGATTGTAAGCTTTGCAAGGATTGTCCAGCTACTGGAATAACTTCTGTAAGGGTTCATCGATTGGTGAATTGTAATATTCACCACTTAGAATATCAATACTTAGTCATGCTTGAGTAGTTGGTGCATTAATCTTCAAGCTTGGTGGTGGAGGAAGCAATGTAGCAGGATGAGTTTTTGCAAGGTTGTGACCTTTCAAAGACCTATGAGCAAGTTTCTCTAAATAATCTTCCATTTCATATTCTTTATTAATGACATCACGTTTTCCAAGGATACACTACGAATCATCATTTTAATCATGAATCTATTGCATTCAGGCCTTGAAGTTTAATATAATAATTTATGTCATTCTCTTCAATCATGAGTTACAAACAAACAATTTTCAATAGCTCGCAATAGTTCTCTTTATGTCTTACAAACATTCACAAAGTCATTTTTTCTATCTTGCAATAAGCATATGCACAAGTGGGAGTCCAAGATTCAAGACCTTGAGCATCAACAAAAGTTATGTCAGACATCTGACAAATTTTCCCACTTTCCAAACTCAAAAGGTTGGGCAATGATGCCAAAAATGTCAGTCAAATTATATGATTAAATTATTTTTTCATTTATGTGAAAAATTACATCATTTGTAGTATTAATCTATTAAACAAACTCCATAAACCAAATTGAAATGAAATCACATGACAATCAGAATTCAAAAGGAAACACACTTGCATGAAAAATCTAACTCAACTATTCTTGGTGATAATCATGTACTTGGGCACCGATTACCCTACTAGGACCCTACCGTCACCAAGTTATCTCTTTGCATGATTTAGGAATTATATATTTCCACATCTCATCATTCCATTGTTGGCAAGTTAGTATAAAAACTAAATAACAATGCGAGGAAAGAAACACACCACACTTTCATCAATGAAATACTAACTATGAAATTGAATTGCATAAGTGAAACACCACCATGTTTTCATGGAGTGAGCTCCATATCCTAAAAATTCATGGTAGAAAAATAAACTATAGCATGATAAATCTAAATCGAAACTAAACTATAACATCATAAATTAAATCAAATCATACTATTAACAGAACTAGAAAATGGCAAGTTATATGAAAAGGAATATCAAAAACTTTATTTATTCCATCATCGTTTGGGAATATGCTCCAAGAGTCCTCCCTTTGGAATGGAGAATACACTCTTATTTATACATGATTTTTCTTTGAGAATAGGATAAGAAACTAATAAAACAATTGATAGGGGATTATAACAAATCTTTCATCCTAAAGGAAAGAAAATGAGGCAGTGTTACCATTGGGGATAATGTTTTTTCAAGGATAGTTGGAAAAGGTATCGTTAGTCTTGATAATGGAAAGAATAAAACACATAATGTCTTGTATGTTGAAGGGTTAAAACACAATATTATAAGTGTCAGTCAAATGTGTGATCGAGGTTACAACCTCACATTTCATTCTAAAGGATGTGAGATAAGGTAAGCATGTTTAGGAAGATTAGTGGCAAATGCAAAAGAACCCATAGAAATGTATAAATTCGGAATGAATTCAAAAGAGAAAAATGTTGTATGGGAGTGATATCCCTCTCATCTCATCAGTAAAGGGAAGAAAAATCTCAGGGGGAGCATCCCTTTGCTATTGATGTCAAAGGGGGAGATATTGCAGAGAGAGGAAGAATTGCATACAAGGGGATTATTACAAAATTGACTAAGGGTTACCATAAATAACAAAGGGGGATATTGTTGGAAATATTATTGTCATTGATGTCAGTGACAGATGGAGACTATAAATGTCCAAGATAAAGAGTGCAAGATGGATACTGTTGAAAATATTGTTTTTGGACTTTTGATGCCCAGTTTGGATACCCTATATTTGAAGGCATTTTTACTCTAAATACATAGCTCAAATTGGAGCATAGCTTATATGGTTGGAAATATTATTCCGATACCTTTCCAAATTTATATGGAATTCCTTCTAACTCCTTAGGAATGAGGAAATATGATTTTTTTTTGTCAAACAACCCAACCATAAAATTCAAGTAGGCCCAGCCAGTTTTTACAAGTCGGCCTTAAAAGTTAGCATAGAAACACTATAAATACAAGATATATGTGTGCATTTGAAGAGGATCCAAGCAATAAGATCAATCCTGAGGTGTGTAGAAGAGATATGAGTTGCACAAGAGAAGTTGGAGATTATTCTTGGGGTCTAAAGGTGTGTAAGAGGAGTTTTCTTGGAGTTTTTGGGGTGCGCTATGAATGACTTAGGTCTATGATGATGCAAAGAGAGTTGTTTTGAGGTTGTGATGTTGCATTATGGGATTATATTCTTGGAATGATGCTACAAGGTTCACTATGGCATGAAGGATAAATCTTATTAGGGTTTGAATATATGTATGGGGTATGGAGGAAAGAGATTTGTTGGAGCATGAAAGTTAAGGGTATGATGATTTTATGAAATACATGAAGTATGAATCATGCAGGTGAATTCAGAAGTAATTTGTGTATAAATATATTAGGTTGGTGTCTATACATGTCTTACTAATTTGGTCCTTAGTTGGGGATATTGGTGTCTTTAGTAGGTTGGTGCCTATATAATATCCTGTTGAGTTGGTGCTCAACTGAGGATATGGGTGTCTTGTTGGCAACCACCAATTTTGTCAAATTTTATCATAATTAAAACTCATCATAAAGGGATAAAATATTTATGTATCTGCCTCCTCCTTACATTTATAAACATTTCTGTATTTTGGCTTCAAGGCAATGATTGGGATAAACTTATCTTATGAGTTTTTCGTTTGAATTCTCATTTGTTTTGTTTAAAATTCATGACTGGAAGAATGAAGTTTAAACAAAAAATTGGTTTGGGATAATGATGTTATAGTTTTATTGTCTACCTAAGAAATTTCACTTTGAAGGCACCCATATGTTTCCAAGATTCAAGTTTTTATAAACTCATTGATTAAATTCACCATCACATTTTTTTATGCATTATGGGTATCATGACTTAATTGGTTCTATGATGGATCATTTGGGTTTAATTTGTGAAATATATGAATTCAAAAAACAATGGAAATATTGGATTAGCATTCGATATGGTTTTCATGCTCTCAATAGTCATATCAACTTCCATATCGTGGTACAGGTTTGACGTACCCACCATTACACCTCACCCTATTGTCTTGTGCATTAATGAAACCATTCATTATTCAAATTGGTGTTTGATACTAGTGGAGGGTTTAGTATTCATTATGGGTAATGGCTCATAGTTCTGTGTGCCCTCTAGTTTTTTGTTTTCCCAAACACATTTTATCAAGCTATGACAGTCTCCAAACTTCATAGTTTTCGATCCATTGTAATTTGCATAGACCTCTCTCTGCTACTCATTTATTGGAAGCCTAAGTTTCCCTCCCATGATATCTACTGTGTCTATTTGATAGTGACCATGGCTCCTGTGGTTCGAATTGAACCAAATGACTCTGAGTTTTTTTTAAAACCTGTAATTGCATACCTGAGACATGTTTTTGCGGGAGGTTTTTTGGGCAAACGGTTAAGAATTTGGGGAAACCGTCAAATTCTTAAATGGTTTAACACAGGTTGGAATTTTGGTTTAATGACAAACATGAGACAACATTATGGTTTATGCTTTTGGATTTATTGTATTTGAGAAATGTGTGTTTTTATGCTTAATTGGGAAATACAAGTCTAGAAATTGACATCGACAAGTTTATTCTCTGGTATGTCTTGAAGTTGATTACATGTGAGTTTAAAGGCTGCTACAACTACCATGGTTGGTTGTATAGTGCTTAGTTCTACCTATGTTATGATCAATAAGCTTCAACTATGCCCAAATATTCAAAATGGGCATTGTAGGTATCACAAAATATTATAGAATAATGTTGGAATTGTAATACTCTTCACATAATGATTTCTTAATTATGTTGACCATGTTTCCCTTATTCTAGGTGTTATTGTTGAGAACAAAATTATACTGAGAAGGGGGTTGAATCAGTATAAAAAAAATATTTCACTTTTTCAGCCATTCATTAACCATAATAAAGAAATCACGTCGCAGAACATGGAACACAAGATTTACATGGAAACCCTTTCGAGAGAAAACCAAAAAAAATCTCTTTATAATTCTTTGTAGCCTCTGTTACAAATATTTGTAGGAACCAACCTACTTGAGACACCAATCCCCACTAGTACAAATCTTAGTAGGCACCAACCTACTCTTACATGTATTCATAGACATCAATATATTGGATACACCAATCCCCATCGATAAGCACCAACTTAGCAAGAGACACTAATCTATTACAGGTATTCATAGACACCAATCTATTGTTGGAATACTAAGAAGGGGGGGTGAATCAGTATGAGAACAATTAGTACTTTTAATCACAATACAAAACCTCCAATAAATATCATGAGAATTAAATATATCATCAACACCATAATTCAATGCATAAACATCACATAAACACAGTACACCAAAATTTTGCGTGGAAACCCAATGCGGGAGAAAACCATGGAACGTTTTTTCTTATTTATCAAAGAGTGCATTCATTGGAAGCACCAACTTCCTATTTCTCTAGCTACAACTAGAAGGAGGATCCAACCCCCTATTTATAGGTTGTAACCTGAATGAATCTCCAACTCCCTAATTTACCAACTCCAACCGGAAGGAGGCTACAACCCCCTTTCATTTCCCCATCCAACGACCCTGAAATATAAATGTAGACCAATCTGTCACTACCTTTGTTGTTGTAACTAATAACTTTGTGTTGATGTTGTTTCTGGTATTTCTATTACTGTTGTTGATTTCGATATCTCATCAAGACTACAACCACACATACCTCATACCTAGATCCACAAGAGAGTTCTCCAAATAAAATGTTTATGAATCACTAAGACATATATGTTCCCAATTTATTCATAATACACACCCTAACATACATAGGAAGACATACCTTCAACTTGTAGTTGACCTGAGTTTTAGATCTCTGATCTTCAACAAATTTTCTTTACTGGTTTGTGACCCTTACATTTTCTTCTCATGGATGTTTACTCTTTTCCCCACTGCAGCTCGCGGATGTCCGCACTTTTCCTCTTGAAACTTGTGGATTTACGCAAGGTACCCGGATTTGTATCTTTTCTTCGTACACTCGGCTCCTACAAAATTCTTCCTTCACTAGACTTTGTTGACCTCGAATTATTAGCTTCAGATATTCTAATTAGTATTAAAATAATTGATATTCAATTGACTCTTCTCTATGTTTTAATTAGGATCTCATGATGACATGCAACTCACATGCAACTTGTTAAATTCTATTTACAGACATTCAACTCACATGCAACTTGTCAACTTCTGTTTACAATTACTTTAACATGCAACTGACATACAACTTGTTAACTTTTTTTTACTTCTATTTACAGACATGCAACTCACATGCAACTTGTTAACTTCTGTTTACAGTTATTTTAACATGCAACTGACATGCAACTTGTTAACTTTTGTTTACATCTTCTTTACCTCGACATGAAACTTGTTAACTTTTGTTTACAGCTTCTTTACCTTGACATGCAACTTGTTAACTTATTTTTACAGACTCACATGCAACTTTTTAACTTCTGTTTAAGGGTTGACATCAATGACAACCAATGTTTCAACAACTAAAACTTTCAACAATATCACCCTTTGGAATTGATGGAAACACTTAGACACAACACTTAGGAAACACTCATGCTCATGATGGCTCCCCCTGTCTTCATGCCTCTTCTCTTCATTTATATGCCTTTGTTTTTATCTCCCCCTTGACATCAGTGGAAAAAGGTGACTTCTCCTTGGGGATGATCCCCTTGTCTGTAAGCCTCTGATCTCTATTGGTATTTCTCTTCATGGTGCTTCCTCATTTAGATCTCTGATAAAAATCATTCAAAAAGCATTCAAGTCTTTCATGATTACTACTACTCTCCCCATGTCTTATTTCTCCAACTACCATGTAGATCATTATGGGGATGAAACTACTCCTAGTTTCTGACGAAAATACTCAAAAGCCTCTCTTGAAAGAGGTTTGGTGAAGATATATGCAATCTATTCTTTCTTCATGTTATCACCAATTCTTGTAAGGGGGAAGTTTCTCTCCGGATTCGGGAGCTTGGTGTAAAATGCGAAGAAATGGGGCTTAAAAACCCATCAAATACTTTTTATTCCAAGTCTGCAGCCATGAGCACCAAGCGCAGCGTAGAAAAATCTCATTTCGAGCTCAAAATATAAGCAGGCGAGCAGTCTTAGTTTTCAGCGGCGAGGATCCATCTATAGAGCAGATCGACGGTCATCTGGTTTTCGGGACCATGAAAGTTGCCCGGGAGTTTAACGCAGAGAAGAAGCCTGAGACAAAGCGCCCATATTCCATGAGAAAATCTGGGTCGTCTAACCAAGGCACACGTGGCGCATGATTAAGCATTGTCGCAGTTTTGGCTACCGGGACTTTGAAGGCCGGGGTCACTTCTCCCTTGCAGTTGAAATCACCGAAGCACGAAATGCGAAATCCCTCGAGGTTTGGGCCCATGGTCCTAGTGCTGGTCACATTAAGCAGGCCCCGGAAAGGAAATAGCGCCTTTTTCCATCAAAGTCATCTGGGTCATCCATCTGAAGAACGCGTGGTGCACATCTGCGCTTTCACAGTTTTAGTCACTGGGAGAATGGAGAAGCGACCCTATTTGGCGATAAATGACAACAAAGGGGTTAAAAACCCACTTATCCAAATTTTCATGATCGGGTGCATGTATTTTAAAAGGTGCGTGGATCTAGGTGGTCAGGATTTGCGCGCTCAG
>SNQJ01S0016462.1:55168-74514 GCA_010110895.2 Picea sitchensis
TGGGGGGGTCCGGAATTGGTAGCGCAAGTCTGAATGGTTGGGATTGAGGCACCTGGATCTGCGACTGAGGTTTGATTTTGGACCCCCCTTGCCATTCTTCCTTTATCATTCACCTACTCACCCTTCACTACACTTACTGATTGAAGTTAGATCTGAGACCTCACCTGTTCATGCATTTCTTGGTCCACTTTTCTGAGTTAAACGATATAGTTATAAGTTTGTCTCCATTCAGTCACCCTTTATAAAACCAACCTGTGACATAAAACTAATGGGTATCAGGCTTACTCTTGTTGCAATCCAGGAGTGACTTCTGGTGCTAACATTTCTAGCACCGTTGTCGGGGATGAAGTTGAAAATTCTCACTGGGATTGAACGACATTGAGCCTCTAATTCTGAAGGTGCATCAGGCATCAGAGACCTTGAAGATTGTTACTGTGCACCTGGCGACTCCACTGTGGCGACTCCATGTTTCCACTTCACTGTTTCAGTTGTGGCTACTTTTAGCACACCTGAAAGCTGACCCAGAGGGGCTTTCTTGAGAAGGTTTTCAGCAGCTTCTTTCTCAGCCTGAGAAGTTTCCTGGGAGAACAACAATGATCAGAGTCAACCTTTGATGGTGAACAAAGACCAGACACATTCAAAGCTGCACATATTTAACCTGGCGACTCCATGATTAAGGGATCAATTGGCGACTACACTGGTTCATGATGGAAAAAATCCTGGCTCAGAGGTTTGCTCCTTTTAATTTTTCATTTGTTCCTAGTTTTCCTAATATTGTCCCTTCTCTAAATGAATGGTATGATTATTTGCCCATATTTAGAGAACGCAAAGAGGACAACCCTGCTCAGCATCTCCATGATTTTCATGAACTCATGCATCAGTGGGAGATACATCATGAAGATGTATTGTTGAAAATTTTCATGTTCTCATTGGCAGGAGATGCTCGTGAGTGGTATTTCTCCTTACCCCCTACCAACATCTCCTCCTTGGTAGAATTTCATGCAGCTTTTAATAAGCATTGTCAAAGGTATTATTCCTCTGGATTTATCTGTCATAACTGTTGTGAGGAATGTGAGGACAGTGAGCAAGACATGGTTGTGTCTTATGAAGGTTGTGATGATGAAGACTGTGAGGAGGAGTAACTTGAGGAGAGACATGATGCTCTGAGTGAGTTGATGGAGCTGGCAAAATCTCTTTCTACAGATATTGATAAAATGAAGGCAGATCGTGACTGTTGCCTTTCTGAGGACAGTGTGGAGGATTCTGTTGCTATAGAGTCTTTGCATCTTGCTCTTGATGCACCTGTTGCCCCAAGATTTGATGTGTATTCAGATGAGGAGCAGTAGAGCCCCACATCACAGTTTTCTCACCAAAAGAGCAGCCAGCTAGTATATGACAGCTATGAATCAGAGTCTGAGCTGGATATGCAGGATTTCCCAGAGCAGACTATAGCTTATCCTCTGTTTGCTAAAGAATTTTATCCTAAGGAGATCAACCATCTCAGGTCTGCAGGAGATAGTTAGCATCATGATGAGGAGCAGAGCTTTCCCACAAGTCCTATCTATGATTATTATGATTCTGA
Organism: Picea sitchensis; assembly: GCA_010110895.2. NCBI lineage: Eukaryota > Viridiplantae > Streptophyta > Pinopsida > Pinales > Pinaceae > Picea > Picea sitchensis. Next base: position 56,751 of record SNQJ01S0016462.1, read on the forward strand.
CCCTTGGGAGAGCCAAGAAGAAGAAAAGGGAGAACCAGAAGAGCTAGAGGAGCAACAGGGGCAGTTTATCCCCTATCTGGAGCCTACCAGTGAGCAGCCACTGCCTGAGATCAATCATCCCACACCAGCCTTTCACCTTCCTATGCCTACCAGAGAGATTCAGCCACGTGTGAACATCTGTGTAGTAGAGGAGGCTGTCCATTCCCCTTTTTTTGGATATTGCCACTTGTCCTATGACCCTATGAAAGAATACATGGAGTTGTATTTCCTTCATGATTTGCAGCTTCCCAGCTTCATCCTAACCTCAGCCTTACGATGGAAGCTGAAGGATGTAACCGTTTTGTTGTCACGGTTACATCATTTTCCATTGATCATTGACAGAATAGGAGTGATTCCATTCAGGAAGTTACTTGTTCGGCTATGGTGGAAGTTTTCTTTCACCTAACCCCATGTAAAAAACAAATTAGTTTAGGACTGTACATAAATAACCTCTTTTGAGAATGTATTTTATTTTCTTTTTATTTTTCGCCCTGTATTTTAGCAGGGTGTTTTGAGCTCGACTCCATAGCCCAATAGAAGGCACTGAAGCTATAGAATGAGTTCTTAGAGCATCACAGGGACAAATCTATCCCCCATGGAGCCTANTGTATTTTATTTTCTTTTTATTTTTCGCCCTGTATTTTAGCAGGGTGTTTTGAGCTCGACTCCATAGCCCAATAGAAGGCACTGAAGCTATAGAATGAGTTCTTAGAGCATCACAGGGACAAATCTATCCCCCATGGAGCCTATTGTTATCACCAATTCTTGTAAGGGGGGATTTTCTCTATGGATTTGGGACCTTGGTGTAAAATGTGAAGAAATGGGGCTTAAAAACACATCAAATACTTTTTATTCCAAGTCCCCAGCCATGAGCACCAAGCGCAGCGCAGAAAAATCTCATTTTGGGCTCAAAATACAAGCAGGCGGGCGACTTTAGTTTTCAGCGGTGAGAATCCATCTATAGAGTAGATCAATGATCATCAAGTTTTCGGGACCATGAAAGTTTCTCGTGGGTTTAACGCAGAGCAGAGGCCGGAGACAAAGCGCCCATGTTCCACGAGAAAATCTGGGTCATCCAACCAAGGGACACGTGGTGCGCGATTAAGCACCGTTGCGGTTTCGACTACCAGGACTTTGAAGGCCGGGGTCACTCCTCCATTGTAGTTGAAATTGTCGAAGCAGGAAATGTGAAATCCCCTGAGGTTTGGGCCTACGGTCATAGCGTCGATCATGTTAAGTGGGCCCTGGAAAGGAAATAGTGCCTTTTGTTGTCAAAGTCATCTGGGTCGTCCATCTGAAGGACGCATGGTGCACATCTGCGCTTTCACAGTTTTAGTCACTGGGAGAATGAAGCGACCCTCTTTGGCAAGAAATGACAACAAAGGGGTTAAAAACCCACTTATCCAAAGTTTTCTGATCGGGTGCATGTATTTTAAAAGGTGCGTGGATCTAGGCGGTCAGGATTTGTGCACTCAGATCTACGGACGAGGTCTGATTCCAACCCCCCCTCGCTCCCCTGTCATTCTGCCTTTAATAGGGGGGGTCCGGAATTGGCAGCGCAAGTCTGAACGACTAGGATTGAGGCGCCTGGATCTACAGTTGAGTTTTGATTCCGGACCCCCCTTGCCATTCTGCGTTTAATAGGGGAGGGGGGGTATGGAATGAGGCAGTTTTGTATGGGCCCATTTAAACCTCTTACCACTTCCCCTTCCACTTACCACTTTCACCTCTCTCCAACATGTGTCCCCCACTCTTCCTTTTTCATTTCCCTGTCACATCTCCCTCTCCCTCCTGCCTCTCGTCACCTCACACCTGTTCCCCCACTCTCCCAAGTGTCATGTCCCTTTCCTCTTCCTCCCTCTTATATTTCGACACCTATACCTCCCTGTTCCACACCACTTCCACCTGCGTCATGTCCCCGCTCCCTGATCGATCGCTCTTTGACTGTCGCGTCATCTTCCTATGATACATCACCCTGTGTCCTACCCATACCCCGTGGAATTTCTCGTTTGGTGTCACAGCACCACCTCATCCTTCCCCTGGCATTTCCACCTCAGCATCCACGAGTCTTGCCACTCGACTACCATCTAGGTCCCCCCCGTAGCAATCCAATGAAGCAGCAACAGCCAAAGAGAGACCACCACGTCCTACAGGTACCAAAATTGACCGGTCCTTACCTGATCCTAAGAAAGAAGTTAATGTAAATATGGAAGGTGGGTGAGACATCGTCTCCTCCCATAAATAGAAGGTCAGAAAGGGACAAAGTGCAGAAGGTGACTGTCAGTCCAGTCTGACAGAGACTGCATCTAACAAGTGACTACATGGGCAGTCTACCCAACGTCTGCATGTACAGTCTGACCGAAGTGACATGAACGTTGTGCCATGGAAACCCGAGCAAGTTCCTGCTACGAAGGTTTTGAGTATATGTAGGCATTTTTCCCATTTTGTAAAGGATAGATGGTAGAGCTAAGCTCCTGATTGTAAAGTTTATTGAGGCCTCTGGTTCTTTGGTTATGTATGGTATTCTAAGACTTCTCATTTAATGACAATTGACTCCTTTTCATCTCTCTGTAACTCATGTGTTAGAACACCCGGGCATGGATGATCCAGTCAGGAGTAGTTTTGTCGTTGTGATGGAGGTTTGATCATAGTGTCACTGCAACTAGTTTTAACCAGTTCCTCACATTACCTTTCTTCTTTCTACACTAAGTAACTCAGGCATGGGATATCCAGTCGAGTTGTTATCATAGCTTCGTGATGAAGGTTTGATCATCGTGTTCTTTTAGCTGTGACTTTCAAGTCATATCCTAGTGTCTGAAGCTCTGGTCCAAGCTGATCTTGCATTCAGAGCTTTTCCTTATTTTTTGTTCACCTACTCACCCTTTACTACACTTACTGATTGAAGTTAGATACGAGACCTCACCTTTTCATGCATTTATTGGTCCCATTTTTTGAGTTAAACGATATAGTTATGAGTTTGTCTTCGTTCGATCATCCTTTATAAAACCAACCTGTGACATAAAACTAATGGGTATCAGGTTTACTCTTGTTGCAATCCAGGAGTGACTTCTGGTGCTAACACTTCCCAATATACTCTACCTTGATGTTCTTCTCTGTAACTTGTTCCCGTAGAAATTGAAACTTCATCGGAATTTGTTTCGTCTTGGAATGCATCACTAGATTCTTAGAGATACTTATAGCACTAGTACTATCACATAATATCATAATGGGCTCGTTATATTCCACCTGTATGTCCTGCAAAGTTTTCTTCATCTAGAGAAACTATGTACAACATGTTGTTGTTGCGATATACTATACTTCTACTATTGACAATGATATTGAAGATTGTTTCTTGCTCAACTAGGATACTAGACAATCACCAAAGTATAAGGCTACTCCACTTGTACTTTTTCTATCATCAACACTTCCTGCTTAATTTTCATCTATGTATGCAAATAGAGATAGATCATTCCCTTTTGGATACCATAATCCATAGTCTTTTGTTTTTTGAGATATCTGAATATTCTCTTTACTGCCATAACATGTGTTTCCTTTTGTGCTTCTTGAAATCTTGCAACATGTCTAATTGATTGCATCATATACATTCTTGATGATGTCACATAGAGTAAACTTCCAATCATCGATCTATAGAGTCTTTGATCTGTATCAATATATTTATCATCTTTTCTCAATTTGCAACTAGTCTACATGGGAGTACTTACAGGCTTTCAATCTACCATTCAAACTTCTTTAGCATTTATTTTATATACTTGGTCTAGGATATGAAAATACCTTTGTCTTACTAACATATGTGGATTCCCACAAAGAAAGACAACTCACCAATTAATGACATTTCCAATTCATTATGCATGTCTTTAGCAAATGTTTTAATCATCCTATCATCATCACTTCCAAAAATAATGTCATCAACATAAACTTCAATTATCAATATACTATCTTGATTTACCTTTATGTAGAGATTGTTGTCTGCATTGCCTTTTATGAACTCTTATTGTTGTAGATACATGTCCAATATTGAATATCAATACTCAACCAGATCCTCTCACATGGATCATATACCAAGGACATCTCTCAACTAGATGTCCAACATCACCAACACATGCCTCTACCAAGAATGTACCAAGATCACCAACATACCATCACAAGATATGTGTCTCAACCATGTACCAAAGCATGTACCATACCAAACATCAACTGTGTACCACAACCTATACCACGCCAAGTGCATCAACCATGCACCAACATTTGTACCAAACCGTGCATCAACCATGCACCATAATATGTACCATTAATGGTGTACCTCAATAGAGTACCAACATTACCAAGATATGTATCTCATACATGCGTTGTCATATACTAATTAGTGTGTTCCTCAACAATGTACCAATATCAATGACAACCATACACCATGTGCCAATGCTTTAAGAGTATTCATTGGCTTTGAAATTTTAGGCATTTGTATTGCTTCCTTTCTGCTGATTTTTGAAAAGATTGTCAAAGTTAATGTGACCCATTCTGAAGACTTATTTGACTTTGGTGTATCTGATCATTGCATATTCCTACTTCTCAAACTATCTTCTCAATCTGTAAATAAAACTTTACATGTATGGAACAATCTGTACTGAATTTATCCATGTCTAGATACAAACATGGAATCCTCTATAGAATCATGAATCTCTTCCTGAAAAAGTGTGCTAATGATATTCTCCGTAATTGGCAATTGATACCTGAAATTTTCTCCTCAAATGATCAAATTGTCATAATACATTATGCGCTTTTGTCATCAAACCACTCTGAAACTACAAACACTTCAGACAGCTTGAAGAATAGTTCTCTAATCTGAAGAGTTGTTGCTTAGACTACCCCTCTTCAATATTCATATTTATTGGGAGTCTCCAAGCCGGATGGATTAGAAACATATCCTCTCTGATGCAGAGTAATCTTTTGCTTCATCATTTTCTTTTTCACCCTCTTCCTGAAATCTGAAATCTTTCTCAAGTTGTCTGTCGATTAATCGTGATTTTTCGTTGCTGCAAATCCCAAAAGTATGACTTATGTGTGTCCTTCATTCATTTGTTCTTATTTTACCTGATCTTATTTTCTTTTCCAAATATTCTTATATATGATATCAATGTTCTTTTTCATAGAGGTGTCCATCATGCTTTTACAATCACGAACTATATGTCCATAGTTGTGGAATTTGTAGCATTCTACTTCATTTTCTCAATGAACCAAATTGTTTTGGTTTCTGATGTATGCTTCATAATATCTTATGGGATAACTATTATTTAAGTACCCTGCATAGTTGCTTATTTTCTTGGCATAGGATCTAAAGTTTACAAATTTATGTCCAAAATTAGCACAATTCAAAAAATGACCATAAAAGAATATTTGATACCTAGGAGTAGATGATCTTCTTTGTGATGCACTCCTTCTAAATTCATCTTCTTGATTCTTCTTTATTTCTGGAATGTTCTTATTTGGGGGCTTACCTTCTTCCTTCTTAACAGAATCTCTGACAGTATTTTCATAACTTATTTGTCCTACTTCTTGTTTTGTTGTCTTGGAGCTCAATCCATTCTCATTTTGTACTTGATTTTATCCTAGTTTGGATCTGTCATTTGATGGTATTTGATTGTTCATGATTTGATCCAATATTTAGGTACTCTTCTACTGCATATCTTTCTTCTAAAAATATTTCCTTAAAGAGACTATTTTTTCTTCCAAGCTTCCAATCATTTTCTCCTTTTCTTCTAACTGACTTCTAAGTACTTCCTCAATTATTTTTTCTTCTTCTATTTGAATTTTTAGACTCGTGATCATTTCCACGATTTCTTCAGAGTTGGAATTCGGATATCCCTCTTTCATTTTTAACTCTTCCTTGAGTGACTTGTTTTTCTTTCTTTCTTTCCTAATTTCTTCGAATGCAATAATTATCTCTGCTCTGAGATCGACTTCACCTTTTTCTTCGGAATCATCTTCTACTTCCATGAAGAGTACTCTTTTTGAATCACTATCACTATCAATTATCTTCCTCGCTTGATGAGGAACTGTACTCCTTTGAGTAGAAATTTTTCTTGAAGAATTTCCTTTTGTTTCTTCTCTTATTTCCCTTTTAGAATCTTCTTCTTCATCACTATCTTTATTCTTATGAGGACATTCAAAAGAAAAATGACCAATACCACCACAATTAAAACATATCAATGGAAGCATACACTTATACTTTATGGTTCCTTTCTTTAATTTCCTTACGAAGTTAGCCATCTCTTCATCTTCGTCTGAATCATCACTATAGCTGCAACCTGGTTTTGACTTTTTCTTGTTCTTTTTCTTTGTCCTCTTGGATTCCTTGAAAGTTTCTTCCTTCGTGAGTAGGTTCTCCTATTCCGTTCTCATTTCATAGGTTGTAAATATTCCATATAGCTTGTTCATGCTCAATTGATCGAGATATTATCTTTCTTCTAGGGATGATATTTTAGGATCAAATCTCTTATGAAGAGACCTCAATACCTTTTGAACAACCACTCAGTCATCAACTTCTACTCTCAATCCCTTAATAGTGTTACCTATTTCGTCAACTCGTAGAAGGTAAGATGCAATGTCTTCATCTTCCTTCATCTTCAATTGTTCAAAATTAGTTTCGAAGATTTGAATCTTAATTCCCTTAACTTTAGCATCTCCTTCATAAATATTTTGGAGTTTATCCCAAAGATACTTTTCATTGTCACAATGCATAACCTTGACAAATATTGAATCAACTAGACTACTCAAAATTGTACCTTTATCCTTTGAGTTGTTTTCATTGAGTTTCTTTCCATCTCTGTCGGTTGGGGGAGTGGCTAGTTCTTTATACCCATCTACTATTGATTGTCAACCATCAAGTCACTGTGCCTGTAAAAAAATTTCATCCTTTTATTCAATAAGGTATAGTTCTAACCGTAAAAAATTGGTGCTCCAATATTAGTGTATTCCATGATCTCCTTCTAGTGGTTACACTGCTTCCTGAAGGACCTGATATGATACCAATTATTGGAATACTGAGAGGGGGGTGAATCCATATGAGCACAATTAGTACTTTTAATCACAATATAAAACCTCCAATAAATATCATGAGCATTCAATATATCATCAACACCATAATCCAATGTATAAACATCACATAAACATGATACACCATAATTTTACATGGAAACCCAATGCAAGAGAAAACCATGGAATGATTTTCTTATTTATCAAAGAGTACATTCATTGGAAGAACCAACTTCCTATTTCTTCATCTACAGTGGAAGGAGGATCCAACCCCCTATTTACAGGTTGCAACCTGAAGGAATATCCAACTCTCTAATTTATCGGTTCCAACCGAAAGGAGGCTACAACCCCCTTTCCTTGCCCTGTCCAACCACCCTAAAATATAAATATAGACCAATCTGTCACTACCTCTGTCATTGTAATTGATAACTTTTTTTTTTTTTTTTTTGTTTCTGATATTTCTATTAATGTTGTTTATTTCGATATCTCATCAAGAATGAAACCACACAAACCTCATACCAATATCCACAAGAGAGTTCTCCAAATCAAATTAATATGAATCACTAAGGCATATATGTTCCTGACTTCTTCAAAATACACACCCTAACATACACAGGCAGACATACCTTCAACATGTAGYTGACYTGAGTTTTAGATCTATGATCTTCAACAAATTTTMTTCACAGTTCCATGACCCATACACTRCTTGCTCATTGATTTCCTCACTTTTCCCCAGTGCARCTCACATATGTCCTCACTTTTCCTCCTGGATCTGAAAGGAACCTGGATCTGTAACTTTTCTTTGCACACTTGGCTCCTGCAAAATTCTTCCTTCACTGGACTTCGTTGACCTTGACTTATTAGCTTCAKATCTCCTAATTAGTATTCACATAAGTGATATTCAATTGACTCTTATTTTTGTTTTAATGAGGATCTCATGATGACAGGAAACTCACATAGGATCTCATGATATCATGCAACTCACATGTAACTTGTTAACTTTTGTTTACATACATGCAAATCACATGCACCTTGTTAACTTTTGTTTACAGTTACTTTAACATGCAACTAACATACAACTTGTTAACTTTTGCTTACAGTTACTTTAACATGCAACTAACATACAACTTGTTAACTTCTGTTTACAGACATGCAACTCACATGCAACTTGTTAACTTATGTTTATAGTTACTTTAACATGAAACTGACATGCAGCTTGTTAACTTGTGTTTACAACTTATTTACCTTGACCTGCAACTTGTTAACGTTTTTTTACAAACTCACATGCAACTTGTTAACTTTTGTTTAAGGGTTGACATCAATGACAACCAATCTTTCAACAACTAAACCTTTCAACAATTAATCTTTCAACATCTACTGGAGACACCAATTCTCATTGCTAAGCACCAACTTTCTCTTACATATCTTCTTAAACACTAGTCTACTCGAGACACCAATCTCCACTGTTAAGCACCGACTTAGAAAGAGACACCAATCTCTTTGTGTGAGCTGCACCAACATTCATTGAGTCTAGTTGCTACTTCTTCCTTCACAAGGTATACTTGTTACTTCTACCTTCACTGGGTCTACTCACTGCTTCTTCCTTCACCATGGGTGCTCACTACTTCTTCCTTTACCAGGTCTGCCCAAAATTTGAATTTCCAAATGGTAACTTTCTCAAACCTTGTTGTTTTGGGCCTCTTCCAAAGAATGAACTTGTACAATATTCCATGTATCCAATTTTGCAAATATTACTATGAAATTGTTACGTGAGGTACTTTTTTATGTCTCCTCTGTTCTCTGAAATTTTCACAGCCTAAAGAGTCCTAGAAAATAAGTTATAGTGAAAATGACAAGCTGACCTATTTGAAACTAATTTCAAGAGCATCCATGAACCCCAACTTCCATAGGGAATAGCTCTGAACATATAGTGAACCAAAATATAAAATGTGTACCACATGTACACCAAGTTCTCTCCTCTTTCTATACAAAGTTTCAAGGTCTGAGATATCCCATAAAGTAAGTTATAATGAAAGTGCCAAGATGAACTATTTGAAATGGATTTCAGGAGCATTCATGAACCCTAAATTCCATAGGGAATATCTCTGAAATTATAGTGAACCCACATATGATAACACATGTACACCAATATCTCTTCTCTGTCTCTACAAATTTTCAAGGTCTGAAACATCCCATGAAATAATTTATAACGAAAGTTACAAGATGACCTATTTAAAACTGATTTCGCAATTCAGTCTTTTCTAATCCATTTTTCACACACACACTTTCTCTCAATGCTTTATCTTTTTATACTTTTCCATAACCTTTCATGAAGGGAAATGCCCCTTAATTAACTAATTGATTCCCAATACCATGGTTAAATACCCTAAATATCATGAGAAAATACTTCAAATGATGGGCAAATACCCCAAACCCATGGGTTTGAAACCACCATTTCACTTTTTACCTTTTCACATGCACCCCTTTTTTAATATACTTGTAGAGCTATATATATAAATCAATATTGGAAATGTTGTGTGTATTGTAATTCCTTAAAATGGMATCAATGACATCATTAATCCTTTGATATCAATGAAAATAATTCCAACATTCTCCCCRTTTGTAAATTGATGGCAATCCCACAATTAAACACATAGTCCACCATGCATAGAAAGAATCACCCCCTATATGCAACTCTTCCCCAGTCTACAACTCTCCTAGGAATAGAAAGAATTATTCCCCTGTCTACAACTCTCYCCCTTTGAMATCAATGGAAAAGGGAYTATCCCCATAAACTTGTGCTTCTCCTTAAGCACTCAGTTGAAACTCCAGTCAACTATCATGTCGGTCCAATCCTCGATCGACCATTTCCAAGGAAATCATTAGTAAGTAAGAGGATCGTTGCATGACTATACAACCAATGATAAACAATAATATGAAGTCCTCAAACATATGGTCAAATGATTCCACAACCAACAATTAATCCAACCACAAGCTATCCTGGTAAGTGGCACATTGGAAACATTGTTGATCTCAAGTTCATGGTAGTTGGCACGGGTCCAAAATTATGTCTTTCATGTCTCGTCTAGAAATATTTGAAAGAAATATTTATATTCCTTTGATTTTTATGGTGAGGATGATGATAGGGCACATATTTTTGCAATGGTTGATCAAAGGAAGTAGGCTCAAGGTCAGGTTCACTTACAAGACTAGAAATACCTAGCACATTGGCAACAATGTCATCTGTATGCTCAAATTATGCCATGTGATGAACATGAAACTCATCAATATGTTCGGTACAATCATCAATAGGTTTCTCTTCTATAAAACCAGTTTGAACTCCACCTACAACAAATAAAACTTCACTAGTTTTAGCAAGACCAGGTGTAGGTAGGGAGGAAACAACAGCATCATATCCAAGACTAGTCTTAATGAATGGAGACCTTTTAAAATTGATGATATCATCTAAGACTTTAATACCCTTTTCAAACTTCAAGCTTCTATTCAATTTAATAGTTTTTTTCTCCACTTCCTTTCTTAAGGAAACAATTTTGGATTCCAGTTCTTTGCAATTCTCTTCCTTTTTCTTCAGTTGGATTCTCACCTCTTATTCCATCCTTCTTGCTTCTTCTAATTAAACCTTTAGGTTCATGATGATCTTTTTTGTTTCTTCAAGGATTTGTGACATTTTTTCTTTTGAATCACGATCCTCTTCTTAATATTTTTGCAACTACTCCTTTTGTTTCAAATTATGTTTCCTAAGCTTATTTATTTCACTTAAGGCACACATGAGTTCTTCTTCAAGATTCACTTTCCCATCTGTTTCAACATTTTCCTCTTCTTCTAAGTCCATTGCTTATATCTCTTTTTTTCATCAATATTTATTTCTATTGTCATAAAGAGAGTTTCTTCTCTATCACTATAGAAACGACTTTCACTGCTTTCTTTAGACGAGTCACTAACCCCTTTTGAGTAGAGATTCTTCTTCTGCTTATAAGAGTTTTTCTTCCTTTCATGTTTGTCTTGTTTGTGGTTCTTTTTGTGTTGATGATGTTTGATCCCTCTATTTACATTATGGTCTTCTTCATCATAACTACTTTAATCCTTTGCATATGAACACTTATCAATAAAATGTCCTATTTTTCCGCAATTAAAGCATTTAAAGGGAAGCTTACCTTTATATTTTCCAGATTGTTTCTTGAGTTTCCTCACAAAATGGGCTTCCATTGCATCTAATTCATTGTTGGAGATATTTCTTGATCCATGATCTCCATTCTTTGTCTTATTTTAGGCTCTGAAGGTTGCTTCTTTCTTTGATGGATTTTCTTTCTATGTCCTCATTTCATACGCTATGAGCATCCCATTCAATCCATCCATTGTTAATGAATCAAGATCCTCAATTTCTTCAATGGAAGAAACTTTGGCATGAAATCTTAAGGGGGGTGACCTTAACACCTTTTGTACAATCATTGTTTCTTCAACCTTTTCACCAAGTCCTCTAATGGTGTTGACTATTTCATCCACATGGATGATATAGGATGCAACATTTTCTTTGTCTTTCATTTTTAGACTCTCGAACTATCTTCTATGAGTTTGGATCTTTTCTATCTTAACCTTGTCATCACCTTCATAGATATTTTGAAGTTTGTCCCAAATTTATTTTGCCTATCCATAATGAATCACCTTGACAAACTTGGATTCTAATAGACCACAAAAGATGACATTCATGGATTTTTCATTATGTTCACTAGGATTATTCCCAACCGCATCTGATGGTGGAGTTGTTGTGGATGTATAACTAGTGACGAACAATTTCCAAATATGAAATCCAAGGGCCATTAAATATGTTTGCATCTTTATTCTCCAAAATGCATAGTTTGTTTTATCAAACAATGGAGCTCTATTTGTAGAGAAACCTTCTTGATCATCCATGTGTGCTCCTGAGATCTACCTTCCAGTGGTTAGATTGTTTTTGAAGGAGCCTGCTCTAATACCAATTGTTGAGCTCACACTTATATTGATAGGGTGGGGGTGAATCAGTATAAAACTGTTTTTTACTTTTTCAAACATTCATCAACCATAAGAAAACAATCACATTGAAGAACATGGAACACGAGATTTACGAGGAAACCCTTTAAAGTGAAAACCACAAAACTTCTCTTTATAATTCTTTGTAGGCCCCAACTTACTAGTACAAATATTTGTAGGCACCAACCTACTAGAGACACCAATCCCCACCGATACAAATCCTGGTAGGTACCAAACAACTCTTACAGATATTCGTAGACACTAATCTACTGGGGACACCAATCCCCACCAGTAAGAATCAACTTATAAAGAGACACTAATATATTAAAAATATTCATAGACACCAATATATTGGAGACACCAATCCCCACTACTAAGAACCAACTTAGAAAGAGACACCAATCTCTTAGAGATATTCGTAGACACCAATCCCTATTGTTAAGAACCAATGTAGCAAGAGACACAAATCTCTTTGTGTGAGTTGCACCAACCTTCATCGAGTCTATGTGCTACTTCTTCCTTCTTTCTAATTCTACCTTTGTCGGGTTTACTCACTGCTCCTTCCTTCACTAGGTCTGCTCACTACTTTTTTCATTACCAGATCTAACCAAAATCTAAATTTCCAGATGAAAACTTTCTCAAACCTTGTTGTTTTGGGTCTCTTCCCAAGAATGAACTTGTACAACATGCCATGCATCCAATTTTGTAAATATGATTCTTAAATTGTTACCTGAGGTAATTTTGTATGTCTCCTTTGTTCTCCAAAATTTTCATAGTTTGAAGAGTCCCAAAAAATAAGTTATAGTGAAAATGCCAAGTTGGCATGTTTGAAACTAATTTTAGGACCATTCAAGAACTCTAACTTCCATAGGGAAAATATCTGAAAGTGTAGTGAACCAACATATGAAATTTGTACCACATTGTTACGAGGAAAATCTCTCTATGGCCAAGGGTAAACCACAACAGAAGAAAATGAATGCATAAATAAACTCTCATCTCAGGTATGCTATCTAAGGAAATATGCTAACAAGACAAGATAAAGATTCTACCTCGTCTAGACGTTTGATGAAGTCCACCATTGAGCAGTTGACTCAAAGAAATACACCTACAATTTGTCCTCAACAACCAAGAAACGCAAGAATATGGTGATAATATATAAAGTTATCACATTCAATAGAATAATCCATCAACATTCATAAAAAATATGCCCATGGAATAACAATTCAAATATTTGCAAGATATTAATTGGACGAGAAAATAGTTTTTCTATTAAAATGTAATCAACAGAAGTGAATGAATTACAAACTTCTGTGTCAGCACAGTTCGGAACCGAGAAACTAAGTCCCTTCTAGTTGGGCCTCCACTACTTCAATACTCCACCAAAGGAAAGCTTATATAAGAGAGACAATGAGGTTCCCAATCAAGAAGGGAATATCTTGGGGGCTGAACAATGTGTTCAGACTTAAAAGGACAAAGGGATGCAGACTCAATATGAAGTGAATAATTTCTCTAGAGAAAGTTTTCTCTCAAAGTTGAATTATTCTCCTATTTTCCACGGCTTGGATATGGCCCATTTATAGCCTTCAAATGAAACTAAAGGGTTGAGTCAGAACGTTTCCAGTATATGGAAGGTCAAGGATCATGGATCTCGACATGACATGGAAATCCGACACCATCTTTTAATTTTGGGTACAAAACCTGATGTATGTGGGTTGTAGTGGTGAAAACTACATATACGCATGTTGTATAATAGTTCGGGTGTGTATAGGTGGAAAAATATTATTTTTATCTCTGGGAACTGTAAAAAGGGACTTCAAGTTTGCATAGGAAAATGGAAAAAGGCCTTCTGAGCAAATTTTCATATCGTGAGGAAAATATTGCTATAAAAGATGCCCCCTAATGTGTGAGGTCAGAGGAGTATCTGGGATGGCCGAAATAAATTATAATACCCAGAAGTGGAGTAATGGAGACCCAGTTGGACGAACTAGTTTCTCATGAGAATATTACAATCTGTACTGATTTTGTACACATGGCTGCCAATTTGAATTACACTGCAGATCCATGTGCAAATATACCAAACAGTTGTTCATGGCCATGAATAGGAAATACAAAGGTGGCTACATGCCAAAGGTTGTCATAGTCACGAACAAGGCCCAGTAAAACTTGTCTCAAAATCAATCTGAATATATATGTATACAATGAAGTACAATCTGATCTCCCATGATCACTAAAGTCACATAGGTATTGGTCCAATGAAAGATAGAAACGGCTCAGGAAAGTTGTGACTATGAATTGATTTCTTCAAGTCTTTGACATGATCCGCCAAAGGCGCAAGTCTACATCATGTGAATAAAGGAGTTGAGTTCAAACACAATGAGACTTCGTTTGATTATCAGTCATTAAGGTATATCGTTAACAAACGCAAGACAACCTACCGATAATGAAAGTAGGTGTTAACGCTCTGTAAATTCCTAGAGGTTGTCAGGAGGTAGAAGAAATTTATCAAATGTAACTTTATCCAACCACTTTGAAACTGGGATCTAGCCCTATCGATTTCAGAGAGGGATCTCTCTGTAAGATTTAAATATGTTTCAGGTTTCAGATATTAGGTTAGTTAAATAAATAAGACTGTGTTGTTTGTTTATAAAATGGTTGAAATATTTCTTACGCATCCATTGGGCTATGGAGTCTGTTTTATAAGTTTGAGACCAAAGAACAACTTTTATAAGGTCTTTTCATAGGACAAGATAATGCAACTATTGGATCCTTTAGAGTTAAAATGATGGATAGCGGAAAAGATGAGATAATCAGTTAAAATAAAGAAAGCATTTAAGAATTTTCTTTATCATAACATCATAAGACAAACACTTAGATCTTTAAAAGCTAGATAACAGAGTACACGAATATAAATTATGCAACTTTAAATCCTTTTAAATGATCAGATATAGAAAACAAAAATGATTACGAAGACAGAGAAACCATTCAACGAAGAGGAGGCAACATCACCAACAGTTAACACATGGGAATCCTGTAAAACATCTTTTTATTACTGGAAGATCTCTTAAGAAAGATTACAGTGCTTACAGCGTGCTTGGGAGTAAAGATCAACCCTCAGTACTTCAAAACTTGATGTACTTATAAGAAAAATTACAAACGATCATGTCATTAATGATCAGGACGTGGTAGAATCCAAAGCTAACTAATCTAGATAACAAAATACGAAATTATAGGAATTGTTGATGATCTGTCGGATTCTCCATGCTAATTTTGGGAAAGGTTGTTGGCGAGTCATCAACTTGACTTTTATTGTTCTATGTGATGACTTGGATTTTACACCTCATCCCTTACTCGATCAGAGTGCACAGATCCTCCCATCTCTTCTGAGTGGGAATGGTGACTTTTAGTAATCTTCTGTAGACTTCATCCATTTCTGTATATTTGGCGAAAGTTGGCTTGGTGATGAAAATATACTTGATTTCAGAATCTTTATATCAAGTTGTTGTTCAAGGACTAAACAACAACTTGATATAAAGATTATGTTGTATGTAAATAGAGACAAACCAAGTAGGATATCAAGAAGAAAACACCCAGCCCAAGATGTAAGGACAATCAATGAAAAGGATGACGAGAAAGGCACCACCTGAAAATTCAACCAAAGAAAGGTTTCCTATCATTCTACATGCACTTAACAATCATAACAGACCCAAGAAGAATTAGAAACCATCACAACTTACCCAACAAACATCAAACTCAGCAACCAAGCAAAAGAGGATGATGTACGCGACTTTTCAGGAGAAAATCATGTATATACGCCTCTTGCAGAAGGACAACATGCATATGTACGCAACTGTCAAGTAAAAACCCATGTATATGTGTTTAAACACTACCAGGATAAGGATAAGGCTAAGAAACTCAGACTCAAAATGAATAGATGTTGTCAAGCAATCAGACGACAAGAAACTCAATATAAACGAGAGCAATCAAAGGAGAAAAACACTCCAAACCCCGAAAAGAAGATTTTTTCCCCAGTATGGTTGCCAATTATGTTACGAGGAAAATCTCTCTATGGCCAGGGGTAAACCACAATAGACGGAAATGACTGTAGAAATCAACTCTAATCTTAGGTATGCTATATAAGCAAATATGCTAACAAGACAATATAAAGAGCCTACCTCATCCAGACGTTCGATGAAGTCCATCGTTGAGCACTGGACTCAAAGCAATACACCTGCAACTTGTCCTCAACAACCAAGAAACACAAGCATATGGTGATAATATATAAAGTTAGCACATTCAATAGCATAATCCATCAACATTCATAACAAATATTCCCATGGAATAACAATTCAAATATTTGCAAGATATTAATTGGACGAGAAAATAGTATTTCTATTAAAATGTAATCAGTAGAAGTGAATGAATTACAAACTTCCGTGTTGGCACAGTTCAGAACCGAGAAACTAATTCCCTTCCAACTGGGCCTCCACCACTTCAATCCTCCACCAAAGGAAAGCTCATATAAGAGAGACAATGAGGTTCTCAATCAAGTAGGGAAGATCTTGGGGGTTGAACAATGTGTTCAGACTTAAAAGGATAAAGGGATGCAGACTCAATATGAAGTGAATAATTTCTCCAAAGTAACTTTTCTCTCAAAGTTGAATTTTTCTCCTCTTTTCCGCAGCTTGGATATGGCCCATTTATAGCCTTCAAATGGAACTAAAGGGCCAATTCGGAATGTTTCCAGTATATGGAAGGTCAAGGATTATGGATCTTGTGACGTGACATGGAAACCCGACACCATTTTTTAATTTTGGGCACAAAACCTGATGTACGTGGGTTGTAGTGGTGCAACATGTGTATACGCATGTTGTATAATAGTTAGGACATGTATAGGTGGAAAAATATTATTTTTAGCTCTGGGAACTGTAAAAAGGGACTTCAAATCTGCATAGGGAAATGGAAAAAGGCCTTCTGAGAAAATTTGCATAGGGTGAGGAAAATCTTGCTATAACACACATGTACACTGAGATTTATCCTCTGTCTCTGCAAAGTTTCAAGGTCTGAAAGAATCCAAAAAGTAATTTATAGCGAAAGTGCTAAGATGATCTGTTTGAAACTGATTTCAAGAGCATTCAGGAACCCTAACTTCCATAGGGCATATCTCCAAAAGTATAGCGAACCAGAATATGAAATTTGTACCACATATACATTAGGATCTCTCCTCTATATATGAAAATTTCAATGTCTAAAACATCCAAAAAATAAGTTATAGCGAAAGTGTCAAGATGACATGTTTGAAATTTATTTCGTGATTCAATATTTTCTAATCCATTTTACACTCACACTTTCTCTCAATGCTTTATCTTTTTATACTTTTTCATAACCTTTCATGAACGGAAATGTCCCTTAATTAAATAATTAATTCTCAATACCATGGTGTTACACATTATTTTCGTCATCCCTATGACCGTTAATGATGTAAACCTATTTTTTGCCTTCAGAGGGGTCAGTGGCCTGAGTTCCTGAAGAAAGAAGAGAGAAGAACTTTTCCTGAGAAACGAAATTGCATTTTCCTTTGTAAAAACCCTATAAAAATGGAAGTTCGCAGGCTGCATTATAGCTAGGGTGTGAGAATGTCTGATTCTCG
>SNQJ01S0016462.1:100040-111651 GCA_010110895.2 Picea sitchensis
ACAAGAGGAGTAAAAGTTCTGAACTGTTTTCTGTCTGGAAAATCTCTGTTCATCATCCATATGAATGATTATTATCTCCGATAAACTGCTGATAGTCTTCAAGGCAATTAGAACAAGGATAGAGCACAACTGTGTCTATTCATGGTAGTACATAACTACAATCCAGTGGTTCACTACCACATCAAGTAACACACAAGTACTTGATCAACAACGTATGGTTGCAAACAGTGAAACATATTCACCACAGTAGTCCTCATCTACTGTCATACAGTCTTCATAACAAACATCTGAGAGCATCTTGCATAGAAATAATGTTATGATAAAAACTGAATCATCTGGGCCAATCTTTCACTCACGTCTGTGAGATCTGAAAGAATGTTTTCTTCATGAACAGTAGAACATATCCACCACAATAGTATATCTCTACTGTCTGGAGACAGGTAGTCTCCATAACAATCATCTGATGCCATCCTACATAGAAAATACTGTTTAAAGATAAATTAAATCCTCTGGGAGGATCTTTCACTCACGTTTGTGAGATGTGAAAGAATATTTTCCCTCATTAGCAATGGGCTATCTGCCCTATTCTTCACAAACAAGGAAGAAGGATTATTTCTGATTTCTGAGCCTGGACCATTTCTCACCCTGGGCCATTCTTCTTACACTAATTAAAGTGCACCCTGGACAGAATGTATAAACCCTAAGAAATGTTTGGACCATTCCTCACCCTGGGCCATTCCTCCGACACTAAACAAAGTGTAACCTGGAGAGAATGAGTCTTCACTAAGGAATGACTGTCCCTGATTGTTGAGCCTGGACTATTCCCCACCCTGGGCCATTCCTTTGACACTAAACAAAGTGTAACCTGGATAGAATGAGTTTTCCCTAGAGTTATAACTTTTCGGACCATTCCCCACACTGGGCCATTCCTCCGACACTAAACAAAGTGTAACCTGGAGAGAATGTATAACCCTCGAGGAATATTTGTCCTACATCAACCTCCAAAACGAACCATTCTTCGAAACTGCTCACAACTATGAACTTCGAAAGAATGATTGTCCTAGACCACTCCCCATGTTAACCACAATGGGAAGTCGTTGTCTATGATACATCAACAATTAGTCTGCCTCCCATGTTAACTACAATGGGAAGTCAATGTCCGTCAGAAATCTCAGTCCACTTTCCGAACAGGAAAGCATCTGTCCAATTTGGACTGTTTTTCAATTGCAAAGATAAATAATATTTTTAGTGCTCCCTCCTAACTGAAGAGTTATTTCAATCACAAAAATAAATGTTTGTGTACCTTCTTCTAGTTTGGAGAGTCTTCCCTTCCAACTAAGAGAGTTATTTCCACGAGCTCTAGCTTGAGTATGCAAGTTCTTTCATCTTGAATAGAGGCTTTACCAAAATGTATGCTTATCTGCTCATCTGTGGAGATATGTATTGGAGAAATCATTTTCTCCCTTCTGGGCTTTATCATGGATAATGTAATGCTTGTGCTGTAGTCTGGAACACTGTGAAGGCTTCATGTAGATCTGAACAATAGAGTATATCATAGTTGGAGAACTGGAACATATCCATGTGATACTTCTTCTGTCATCATGAGATCTAATCTTTTGAGTAGTCATCTTGATGTTATAGGAAATCTTCACCATGCTTCTATTGTGCATTGGAGTTTCTCCACCAAGTTGTCTTCTTCTTATCTGCATACATGAGTCTCTTTCTGGTATGTCTTAAATTCTTGAGATTGCTCTTCATACGCTCTTTATTCAATTTCTCTGGAGAACATTCTTTGCATTTATCTGATGTAGAATTCCAACTCATGGATGTTGCGGATGATATAATGACTCATGTAGTGATATGTCTAGTGTACTGGAACAAGTAATCATCATAGTCTTCTCCCTCCATCTGAGAGAACCTATGGTTCTGGATCTCGCAATGCTTTCATTCATAAGTCTTCCATACACTGTTCTTCATCACGACTTTCAGTTCTTTTGATTGATTGCTTTCATATCAAGCTTGGTAGTCTTGTGATTATTGATGTAATGACCAGTTGTTCTGGCTTTTTCTTTCTTTCTTGGAATCTTCATATTCTTCTTTGGGTTCATGGAGTTTCTTGTAGACTCCATGTTCTAGAGATTCCACTTCTTCCTTTCATCATAGGATCACGGATTTGGATGGATGACCAAGAATGCTTTAAGGCTTCTCTTCGAAGAGGTCTTCTTCTGCGGTTGAGCTGAACACGTACTGTCTTTTCATGGCTGCTACCATGGATATATATGTATATATCATCATCATTTTCAATGGATCATATGATTATCTCCCTCCTAATCCTTGCTTTATGTAAGAGTGCATATGATCGACTCCCTCCGTCTAATAGAGTCCATACTTTCATCTGCATCCTTATTGTCTAAAAAATCATCATCAAACATATGCCATACTTTTCAACCCCTAAGGATTGCATATTCACAAAGATCATCCTCAAAATTCAAGAGGAAGCAACGAAGTTCATGCCGATAGAATTTTTCCATGTGCTAAGGGGACAAGATAACTAAGAAAATGAATTGGTAAATGAAGCAACTCATCTAGGCATGGGAATAACAAGGACAAAAGGGGGAATGATAAATCCATCCCATATCCCATAGAACAATTTATATTAGCCATAGGTTAAGGGAAAATTCCAAATTGCAATGAATCACATAGGCTGAGATAGATGGTGGAGCACATTCAATCTAAAGAGATAGATATTAACAAAATCTAATCCTACATTACTCTCACATATATCTCTCACGTTAACATTGTAGGGTCATAAATGACATAAAACATTTTTGGAAATTGTAGGTGGGATTATTTTAGTCCTATGTTTTGTTTGTTTCATTTCATAATGTGTTGGATTTAGGGTTGATTTTGAATTTTGGGGACTCAATTCCTCCATTTGGGCTCTTTTTTTTTGATTTGTTGGTGTTTCTTCTATGTTGGCATTTTTTAGGGTTTGTTTCCAAGTCTAGGATCTTCCCTCTTTGGGTAGAGGCTCAATTTAGGTATGCATATGTGTATTTCCAAGTTCATTCAATAGAAAATTCTAGTGTGATTGGAAAATGGTTGGGAGAATTCACTCAATTCAATGCTTTTCGTGTGAGATATTAGACTTATGCCACACTTTGAGGTGGAATGAACACCTCCTTGTTGACAAACAGGTAATTATTTGTCATTTGAATAATAGAGTCACGCTGAATATCATAATTCTAAATATGAAAAATTACTAGAGATTGGGATTGATAAAAACTTGGCAAATTGAGAAGCTTGACAGTAAGTGTGGCATGTTTTACCAATTGGTCCTATGCCTCACTAGGAGTTATTAGTGTTTGGCTTCTCAGTAGAAGATATCAATTGTGCATGCTTGAGCTATTGCAAAAGATGAAAAACTATAGAGGGAGCTCTAGGAGATTCAGATATGGAACAAGTGGACCAACAACTCTAGTGATGCATAGACATGAAGCAAGAAGCCCATAGTAGGCATTTATTTTTTTGATTATAGGTTTATCTATGTTTTGTAAGATAGTTATGATACTAGGTCAGTTTCTTAGGATAGATATTAGTAGTTCTTTATGCTATACCTTTATGGATGTTATAACATTCCAAACCTATGTTGTAGTAAAAGGAAAGAAAGAAACCCATAAAAATTATTGCATTTGATTGTTTAATAATGAGTGGATAACAAAGAACCATATTATCACAAGAGAATTATAAATATTGTAAATAATAATTTGTTTGGGTGATTAAGAGGAGAAGTTATTACCTTTCCACTTAAATTCAAATCTCATTGATGACATGCGTGTTCATCATGGGGCGATTGGCTCCACAAAAAGCGTTTTCCACGACTGAAAATAATATAAAAAAAATTATAAATATATAAAAGAAACAAATTAGCCTAATGGATTAGCTCAAGTGGTTGAGTGTTATGAATTACGAATTAGAAATATAATATGATACTTTTCTTTTTGTGCCTTATATTAAGGAAGATAAAGTGAAAATTCAGAGATTCTTAAGTTGTCTACCCCAATCCTATACAGATAGAATTGAATTGGACAATCCTAAATCCTTGAATGAAGTATTTAGAAAAGCCAGAATGTGTTATGAACAGTATAAACAGAGCTCTAAAACTCCTAAAGCTTGGAAGGATAGAAAACAAGATACTCTAAATTAGCGTAAGAAAGGGTTAAACCAACTCCTTACTGTAACATGAATAAAGGGTTCCAAAAGAATGACTATCCATCTAACACCCAATAGGAACAAGGAGGGAATAAACCAGCCAATTTGGGATTCAAGAAGATCGTCGACAGTCCCAAAGAACCATTGAAATGTTGGGAGTGTGGAGAGCCCCATTTGCGGAGAAACCACCCACGCTTAAACCCAACAAATAGAACTACAGTTCACAATTTGCAGGAGGCCACCACAGTGGGAGATATCGGGAAAATCATACATCGAATCAATGCTGCTTTAGAAGGGAGACAAGTTGATCACCAGTCTACTGTGGTAGAAATTGAAGGTAAGATTCAAAACAAACAAGTCTCTATCCTAATAGAACCAGGAGCAAGTTTGAGTTACATAACCCCATCATTTGTAGAAAGGTGTAAGTTGAAGAAAAAGAAACACCCTAAGTCTTAGTTGGTATAATGGGCCATCGACAGAAAAAAAGAAAAGAAAAAAAAAGTATCAGAATATATTTCTAAGTGTGATACATGAATAAATGATCAGAATACTTCGGTTAACTTAAATATGTTGCCCTTAGGATCGTATGCCATTCTTATTGGTATGGATTGGTTGGAATCACACAAGGTCCTGCTAAATTGTTATGAGAAGTCATTTGTTTATCAAGATGAAAATGGGGTAAAAAGAATAGTTCAAGGACTAAGAAAACCGGTTTTTGTGAGACACTTATCATATATGTAGATCAAGAAATGCATAAGGAAGGGGTGTCAACTGTATGCAATTCAGGTAATGGATATGTTAAATGAGGATGACAAACCAAAACTGGAAGACTATTTGGTCTTAAGAGATTTTAAAGATGTTTTTGCTAATGAGATACCAGAATTACATCCAAGAAGAGAAATAGACTTTTCTATTGACTTAATACCACGATCTTCCCCTGTGTCAAAAGCGCCTTACAAAATGAGCATTCCTGAGTTAACATAACTTAAAATACAGATATAGGAATTACTAGACAAAGGGTATATCAGACCCAGTGTATCACCATGGGGGCACCGGTTTTATTTGTCAAGAAAAAGGATGGAACGTTCTGATTATGTATTGATTATCACCAACTAAATAAAATCACCATTAAAAATAAGTGTCCTCTACCAAAATTAATGATCTATTTGACCAAGTGGAAGGAGCAAAAGTATTTTCCAAGATAGACCTAAGATCTGGTGATCACCAAGTCAGAATTAAGGATGAAGATATTAATAAAACAACTTTTCGAACACGATAATGGTAAGTCTATTGGTGGTGTTCGAGGGTAGCAACATTGGAATCGATACATTAACTTGATACTAATGAAAACTCATACAACCGTAGTATGAAGGCACGTGATCAAGAGAGGTGTGGAAAACTCACAGTGGAAGACCAATATTTTGTATTTTAAAAGGTGACAAGTTAATACTAAACCCAGTTTAGGTAAGTCTCAGTCTAGCTCACGATTAATGCACAACGAAATGTGCAGGTCTCCGATGGGCCAAGTTAATGCACGTCGAAATCACATGTCAGGGTAGTGGAATTGTGTCATGTAAAGCTTTTATATGTCATGATCTAGCTGTGTTAATATCGGATCCCAATCAATTGCCAAAGTAGATGAAGTAATGACTTCATTATAATCTACCATGTTTCATAGGATCACGACCTTCATATAATTCAAAACCCTAGTAACAATGTATTACTTACCATGATTATTTTCTTTACTTAAACACATTCATTATTTCTTCAAGTTCCCATGGTTATGTTTAAGTGTAAAGTAAACCCTTATATAGCTACCTTATCCAAGGGATGGAATGTTGAAGTGTAAAGTAAAATAAGTATGGTGACTTTATCCAAGAATATTGTTGCCTAGGTTAAAAAATATGTGGGTTATGGAATCCTTGTATAGTGAAAATCCAAAACTTCGGTAAATAACAATTTTTTTTTATATTTAGAATGAATATGGAGGAAAACTTAAGACTGCAATAATTTATTATGCTTAGTTTCACTTATGAATAAGTGTATAAGAATAAAAAGTTAAATAATATATATATATATATATATATATATATATATATATTAATTTTGAGTACATTACATAAGAGTAAGTCCCCAAATTGTTTGTCTCCCTCTCTAGATATTGTGGACTTTACTCAATATTCCTATATAGATATTGTGGGCCTTACTCAATATTCCTACCATGTTAGTACCTAATTTGAAAAATATATATAAAAAAATGGAAATATCATATTAATTTATATAATCTAAGTATATATTTTTAAAATAAAATATCTTTATTAACATGGTTTGAAGGGTTGTTAGAGTATCAATTTTGTATGACGAACTAAAATTTGGCATGCACTTATTCATAATTTGATTGCTCGGATTGCAAGTCAATCAATGTTGAAAAGAACGAAAAAAAAATCGGTTGGTGTATGCCTTTTTTGATAGCCACTCAATCGGCGAAACTTGTAACATTGAATTTTTTGACCACTAATTCCACAGAACCACGAACACTACAACTAGCCTAGCCCGTACATCACAAACTATCTACATCTTATTATTATATTCAAATATAATAATTTGAAATTTTCTACCAGTAAAAGGTGCCGTTGTGTAGTTGGCTATGACGTCATTCTAACATGCTGAAGGTCTCCAGTTCAAGTCTGGGCAGCGCCAATGAACTTTGCTCTTGATTTAGCAGGTTTCAGAGGTTGACTTGCTGCTTTAGCTGGTTTCTGTAGTTACTTTAAGTCTCGGCCGCGCCTTTGACTTAAAATTAGCTGGTTTCAGAGGCTGCCTTTGACTAAAATTAGCTGGTTTCGGAGGCTTACTACCATTGACTAAAATTAGCTGGTCTAGGAGGCTTAGACTAAAATTAGCTGGTTTCGGAGGCTTACTACCATTGACTAAAATTAGCTGGTTCAGGAGGTTTACTAAAATTAGCTGGTTTCGGAGGTTTACTAAAATTACAATGGACTGATTTTATTTTATGGATGCTTACAATTTCTCGTGTTGTCTCTTCTATATTTAAATTTACCAATTCACTTGAATGTGTTTTTTTCTTCAAATACTTCCTCGGGGTCAAACTTGTACAGATCTCCAAATTAAGACCAAATGACTCCTAGTGCCCTTAAGTCGTCTTTATTGCCATTTTTTCTTCCTGCATTGCTTTGGATTTCCCTAGCTTCAAAGGTTTTAGATGGGGATATGTGGGTCTTGTTATCTCTATCCCCTCCTTTGCATTGCCAACTAACTAATGTATAGTTGGAGTTGGAGTTTGATATAGGGTTTTCCTTTCGAACCTATGTTCTCAAGGAAATTTGATTAAACACATGAGGCTTTGTCTTAAAATAATTTGCTCTTTGATTTCTTTGTCATGCGATTTTTAGTCTATTAATCCATGATCTCTTATTTCTAAATTATTTTTAGTTGTTTATTATTATTTGAAGAATGGTTGATTTATTTTTCTTCCCCGTCAAAAGGGGGAATGAGGTTTCTTTTCCTGAGCCTAGAGCTTTCTTTTCATGGACAATTTCTAATGCTAAGGATTTGTTTTGGCTTGGACTTATGTGTGCATCATTTATGGGATGGGGAACAACCAAGGTATGTCTTTTTGTTCAATTGGATGGTTTGGACACAATCCATAAATCTTCCTCTTTTTCCTCGTCATGGGGTAATCTCCTTTGGGTAATGCTCATTGAAGTGTCCATATTCATGGAAACCATTGCACTTTAAGGGAGGTTTTTCATAGTCCAATGACTACACATGGGCACATGGGCTTCACTTGTTTCCCAATGTTATGTCACATTCATTCATAGAGGGGGGTTTTTAAATTGTAAAAAAACAAGTCAGTATATTGTTTCATATGGGGGGAGGAGGTATTTTTTAATTGAAGTAGGTGTACAGGTATTGGGGGTAGAGAGGTGGCAGTTCGGGGAGGGAGAGAGTGCATCAGGTAGGGGGAGTTTGTAAGTATTATGCAGGTGTTATAGGTATTGGGTGATGGCTTGTTGAGAAAGAAATCAATGCACAATGAACAATGGTGAAACTCTCTTTTGGAAGTAGAAATTGATAGTGAGGTCATATGTTTTCCCCATGCTAAGATCGCTCGGATCCTTCATATGGAAAATGAGATTGAGAACCAGACCCCTTGTGTCACATACCTCTCTATATGTATCAATTGTCCTAACCCCCCTTTCTATCTATATTTATTTATGTAGGGTTTTATTTCTATTTTTGTATGGTTTACATTGTTACTGGTCAATTTTATGTATTCATAAAATCCCATAGCTTGATCTCGCATTTAAAGTTATAGGTGTTTGCTAGTTCAATGGGCTTTTCTACACTACCTAATTTTTCACTATCTAGTGCTCTTTTCGAGTGGGTGATTTTAGTTGGGAGAACAAGGGTTTCTAGGTTTTCCCAATAATGGGGATCCCAATATCACCACACAACATATATGATCTCTCCACACAACCTCACGGGGATGCGTATTCTTTCCTTTTTTCATTACACAGGGAGAGGATTACCCTCATTTTATTGATCTCAACCAACCAATTAGTTCTCTTATTAGGAAATATGGGTCTTAGCCCTCATATGAAAATAATCTCCTTGGTGTTACACATGACTCTAATCTTAATATATGAAAAAACATAATATAGTGATAGAGTAGAAGGACGAAAGGACTAATTTCTACCCTCACAAAAATAATGTCCCTAGGTCAAATTGAGCCCTAGTATCACAATCTCTTGCATCTCTCCTAATGAGAGTGTTTTTATTTATTTTTATTTTGAATGATAAGTAAACATGAGTGGTTATGAGGTATATCACTTGTATAAATACTACTGCAAATACAATCTTTATATATATATAATTTCTTAAAATGTCCATGATACTAGAGATTTAAGGGACATAGAGTTACGACTTGAGGTAGCTTGTTTTTCTTGGTCTACAAATAAATATCCATATACATAAACCACTTCCTCAGTGAATGCATGACCATGTAGTAGACTGAAGAGATGGGTGAAATTAGTATGACACCAAATCTTTAAACCCAAGGTTATCTTACTATAGTGACATATCCCTATGTTGGGATGTTAGTGCACTTGTTTTCTTCTTTTTGGGTTATTTTTATGATTTGTAGGCTTATAAGTGTTTTGTCCCATTTAAGTATGAGGGGTAGAATAAAAAGGGGTATTAAAAATGTAACAAAAAAATTGATATGTACAATATCTAGTAAAATTAGGGTTTCTTTTAATTGGATAGATGTATTGGGAGGGGGGTTAAACAAAAGAATTTTGGGTGGTATTTTTCAATATCTAGTGAAATTAAAGGTATTATTTAATATCCCATGAACACATGTGATATGTCATAGGTTCACTAAGTGAAGCTCCCCGTGCACATGTGTCTAGTTCTCAATTTGGAGCTCCATTGTTTTCGAAGGACATTCTTCAAGATTTAGTTATACAAAGATCCAAACACACAATAAGAGGCCTAATCTTGGTTCAACTTTAGCTATAAATCTCCATAGTTTATTCCCTAGTGTCTAAAGGGTTTCAACATCCTAGAGGTTAAGATGCAAATGGGGTAGTCTTACCCAAACCATCACTGAGGAAGGCATCTCTCCTCTAGGTTGAATTCCAAAGACCATTAATTAAAATGTAATTGACACAAGTTCCTAGGAACTATGCACAACTACAAAATATGAAATATCGGTCATCTTTGAATTGAAAATGAAAGTCGATGAAACTCTTACCACAAAAGTAAATTTGGATTTCGCCTTCCATGTGGGGCACCTTGTGGCATTGGATCCAATATTTGAGGGTCTTGAGGTTTGGCAATGTGATCCCATGAACTTATTGATCATAACCTAGTCAACATACAAAATAGGTTTTTTCTTCAACTGTGATTGATTACAAGAAGTTGATTTTGACAAGTACATAATAATGTTGTATTGAACCAAAGGTGAATGTGGATGTAGTAATGAACCAAAGGTGAAGATGAATGTTGTACATAATATGTTTATATTTAAAATAATCAACTATAATACTTCATAAGTTATGTTGAAGTTTTAATAAGACTTAATGGTCACAAATTTGTATGGTTAGAAATCACAACTTTGGCTATTTGAATATATTTAGAAATTTGATCATATTTTAAGATTATAGTTTGTGGTGCATGAGATTATCATTTATGGAAGAGACAATTTTCACGAAAAAAATTGGAAATTCTCCTAAATTTATGTAAAATGTGTGGTTAGGAAAGGAGGGAGATGAAATATATACCTCTTATCTCATGCCAAGATTGAGATGTCAAAAATTAATTACCTTATTTTAAGAAAACAACAAAGGGAAATATTTCATAAACATTTTTACTAATATGGGTGTTCTATTGTTGTATCTCCTATACTCTACTAATATTTAAGCACTTTGTTGTTGCATCTCATTTTCCCTCCTTTCAGATATCTTTCCATGGTCTACAACTTGGAGAGGAGTAGTTGACTCAAAATTCCTTGTTGCTTTTGGGATGTATGGGGATTCTATTTCCTTCTCTCTATCCAAATTATCTTATTCATGATTCATTTTCAACTCACTAAAGGGGTTTTTCCATTGTGACAACTTGCATTGAAGGGGAAGACACCTAGATCATATTGATATCACCATCCTTAGAGAGAGGGTTGGGTACATGGATAAATAATATTAGTCTAGAATCAATGTCTTGTGTGAGTTGATGTTGTTGGTTTTAGTGGTTTTGCATGTTTTGGAGATTCTCTTGATGTTTGTTCTTTGATAATTTCCATAATGTAGATTTATTTCTTTAATAGTTTTTCTCTAAAGGGACACAAGTTATTGGATAAAATTCTTGCAAATGGCGTGTTTGTTTGCAAGTCTTACAACAAAAAGTCTATTGTCATAATTCAATACTTGGAGCCATTGAGAATTGTTCCACTCTAGAATAATCTATCTAGTAGGCTTATATTGAAGTCAAGATCAATGGAGATTAAGGTGCATAGAAAATGATGCTCTTTTGAACCCAACTTATGTTTGACTTAATGTATCAACTTGATGCATTCTTGATTTTTTCTAGCACATATGGAATTCACAAATAGATGGGAAAACTCAGTAATCTCACCCACATTAGAGTAATCTCACCCACATTAGAGTTGTGACCATCATGATAATGAATGGATTAAAACAGGGGAACTATGATTACATAAAGAGACCACCTTGTCCCAAAACAATGGTCTCTCATGGTCCCTTTTCCAAGATCTTTATGTGTGGTTAGGGTTAAGTAAAAAAAACAATAAAAAAAACTTTAAATATGGCCCATGTGAAATAATCCATTCATAAAGCAATGTTGATGATGGTCATACCCA